>JAABNY020000113.1:369779-384805 GCA_015164015.2 Brevimyrus niger | reverse complement strand
CAAGGAAACGGCACATTGAAAAGGTGTAGAAGCAAGAAAACACACACACACACACACACACACACACACACACACACGCTGGAGCGGCTGTCAGACCTGGATGTGAGCTCCAAGCTCACTCCTTGTCCTGGCTGAGGACGCACAAGCAGCAGCACTGAGCACAAGGAAACACGGGGGGTAGCATGTAAGACAAACAGAAGTTCACTAAATCAGACCTGATCATTAAGGCGCATTAAGAAAGCGGACCAGAATCTTTCACCACGGCGCCACAATACTTTGGATAATTCCCATCCAGTAATAAAACACATGACACACTAACAATTTTACACCATCATGGCTTCCTTGGAAAAAAATGTCAGCGCTGGTAGAAAAGCTAAATATGGATTATGGACTCAAGAGGAAGCAGATTCTGAAAGCGGGGGTGTTCAGAAACATGACTGTACATTGGCAGCTTTCTGCAAGAGGATGGGATTATTAGGCGTTTCTTCTGCTTACATTGATATTTAACAGGAATAATTACGAATATTTTATAGTAATGAGGCAGCTAATGAGCATTTGATTGAATGAAACTGGAAGCTCCACTTCCTTCCTCCCAGTAGCTGCCCCACACCCTGACACATGCAGTTTGAGGCCTCGGTCCAGAATGCAATTGCTAAAATATTCCTCTGATCCTGCAGCATCAGTCACTAATAAGGTCCCCCTTACCCATTTAAGAGAATAATCTTTATGACGACACTGGGAGGAGCCAAAACAAGGGAAGGAGGAATGAATGCTTTAGCAGAGCTAAAATGCGGCTGGTATTTTTTATTCTGAGCAAAGAAAGACAAATGGTGTGGTTCAAATACCAATAAATATTACTAGAGATGCAATTTTCTTGGCCGACTCCAATTTCCATTTTTTTTTGCAAGTGACTGGCCGAGAGATTTTTGCAGATTCTCAATCGTTGACAACATTTTCGTGGCGGTTCCCCCGCAGTTTACTGTGGCTTTACCCATATTACAAATTGCAAGCTCTGCGTCATCTTCACTCACAGTGAAGAACATCCATGCTAACGACATGTTAGCATCCGTCCGTGAGCCTATCGCCTGCGCCGCTGTGCATATGACATGTGGCGCATGTGTAAAAAAGACTGGCTTGGTATTGAAAATACATGAGACTGGCCAGCTGATCCGGGTGGAGCACGCTGAGAACCGGCTGATTACATGGTCCTTCCAAAAAAAAAAAAAAAAAGCCACATTCTTAGGGGATATAAGGGTATAAAGGACCTCTCTCTGTCTACTTAAGTATTAAGCATCATCTTGTGTTGTGCTCTGATGCACAGAAGGAATTTGTGGCGCAGACAATCTAACCTTCTTCTGTCATGGCTACTTACTGAAGCAGACAACTCTAACCTAGTGGCCTGGAAAAAGGGACATCTGGGAAAGATGTTACGACTGCAAAGTATGTGTTTGTCCCATTCTTTTTGTCCCACAGCAGCTCCTGTTGGGCAGGGAGACCTGTAGGACAAAACCAAGCAGGCGAGGAGGAGAGTTCAGCACACACCATCAGTGATGACTCGCATATCTGTTCAGAAGCAAAGGGTCTGATGTCCTATCAAGTGCCCTGTCAGGGTTCGTGTTTCAAACCTTTCACCGGTTGTTGAATAGGCCTCTCTTCCTCGGATTACCCACTTACTCTGAAGTTGGAAAGCTCACAAAAACAGTGGCACATCCTTTGCCTACCAGCTGCATCACCCGGCCCCAAAAAAAGACAGGATGCCACATTTTGGTAAGCCACCGGGCCACCATAGCACGGCAAACCAAGGCAGAAGTACAATTCAGCATTCACATTCCTGAAGCAGATAGCATCCTGCCTTGGTGGCTGTTCGCAGGACCGAGAGATAAAAGATTAATTCAAAGAATATAGTCAATGTGACTAAATTACATTTAAAATGAAATATGACATCACTGAGACCACTTGGTCTTGCTGCCTTACAAAGACCCAGTGTTTTGTATCCAATTACAATAAAATGCTATTCACTGAGAGCTAGCTGTAATTCTCCTGCCGTTTCATATTTACGACCCCAACTGGCGGAGGGGAACTGGGGTGGAGGTAATAAGTCTCACTCTGTTGAAAAGCTAGGTGGCATTTTATTAGAAAATAAGGGAACATGCTATAACTGTAATTACAGCTGAAGGAAAATTATTACAGCAAAGATGAACCCTGACCGGAAGATTTGTGGAGGGGCACCGACCAATAAGGGAACCAGTAAGATCCCGGCAGGGAGGACCTGGCAGGAAAATACCCATTTGGCATATGCCTTCCTACACATGGCACCATCCCCAGCTGCAAACATGGCCACAGCAGGAAGGGCCATAAAAGGTCAGTAGAGATCACCGATTGGTAAAGGCCACACCCACACCATGCTCCCTTCATAGGACAAAATTACCAGAAACAACAATCAGGATCTATGTGGACACATACAGCTGTTAAGTTGGCAACAACAGTCACTTTCAACCAACTAGTTCAAAGTGTAAGCCTCACTTCATGAGATAAGAGAACACTGTAGAAGCCCACAGAACACCCCCCCAGCCAAAGACTTGGTATGTATGCAGAGTATCAGAAGACAGGTTGCTATGGCAGTGACACTGGAAAGCCTGTCACTGAACTGCAGGTGAAGCTGAAGCAGGATCATGATTTCACGATCCCTACAGAACGAGCTGGAATGCATGAGACACTAGCCATGAGTCCACATCAGCCGACAACAAACGGCAGTAATGTTTACATAGAACAGTGTTCTTACCATGTTTGACGGAATGCTGTATCCTACATATCACGCATGATAGAATAATCTTTCAGGCATATGCCTCCTGTTTCATTTTTCCAACCTCTCTCACTTCCACCCCAAGAATAATCTACAGTTCCATAAGCAAGATGCAAAAAATATTATATACTCAATTGACCTGTTCCTCTGACTACAGAACAAGTCCCTCCTGCATCCTTGTTTATTGGCAGCTCAGGGAACCCTCTGGCTAGCCAGCCCTGCAAAAGATCAGGGTAGCCTCAAAACAGCACCTGGCCGATGGCCGAAAAGTCACTTAACGCGGCGTTCCGAGCAACCTAGAAATAGAGAAACCAGACCGCGAACCTACCTGAGCTATGGCTCCCCAGGACCTGAGCTGTCCACCTCTGCTTCAGGAACCACGCAGAATCAAGCAGACGTTATAGACTAATCAGAGCTCACTCCTCCCTCTCTCACACCCTCTGCAAGCCCCCGCAAAGCTTCACACGGGTGGCTTAGATCTCCCATGGTCTTGCAAGCTCAGCCTTAACCTAAAGCCTCCCCCCAAGACTCTCCCAGGACACACCCTCCGTTGCCAGGACAGAAGGCACACACGCCTGAGTTGCCGAGGTGTTGCTTTAGCTGTAGCTCTGAATCGGAGTATAGGCCTTGAAAACTAGACGGTACGTATGTAATCTACAAACTTTGAGGAGCTTAGATGAGCATATGAGACAGTCACCGCTGAGCCGTCCCATCTTCCACTAACAAAACCCAATGCACACTGTGCAAACCCTAATTCGGCATTAGGGGCAGTCGGAAAAGAATAGTCATAGATGGAAGATTTGAAAAGTATGACAACATGACTTTTCTCAATGCATTTTTGCTGGGCACTAAAAAAAAGAAAGCAGAACTAAGAATTATCAGTCAAGACCCTTATCAATTCCACCAAGAGGCCAGCAAAATCGTGTAAATGTCAAGAAGAAGCTAAATTATTAATAAGGAACATATGTACATTAAACAAGGACAACACTGAGGATTGATCACAAAGTACAACAAGACGAGATGAGATGGTGAGGGGGTGAGGGGGAGGTGCAAAGCTAAAAATAGCCATCATTGCTTAACATTGCCATCATCCAAGACACGTTACTGGATAAATCGATATGCACAGACAGATCAAAAACCATGCGGTCAGCGTGTAAGGTACAAATGAACGGATCAGCTTATGTAAATTTTCCAATACTGCGGTTACGGTAAAGCAAGAAAATATTACATCGGAGCCGACGAAATGGCACCGAGGATTAGTGAGGAATCTCAGAGGATCACTCGCGGGCAGCACCCTTCCTGGGTTTCCCAGGTGGCACTTAATACACAGGTTGCTTTCTTCCTAATTACATATATTCCACAATCAAGGCACAGCTGTCAAAATGAACGCCTTCCCACTGACTGTGTAAATGAACAGACCATTTTATAGGACGACACTTAAACCTGGCCACAGCTTCACTGCACGAACCATAACATGAGGCAGATAAGCCACCCAGGTACTACCAATCTGGGAAACTAATAGAGACTAAAATGACAAAGTTAACCACCCTGAAACATGCTAAACATACAATCAGTATCATGTACATTGCCAGCTTTCTGCAAGCTCTGTACAGCAAATAAGATTCTGACAGACAGCGCTATGGGATTATGGGAAATCTCAGGAACAGTGCCAGGTAGACAGGATGAACAGCCGACTTAAAATCTGGCCTCTTGGTTACCAGACTGAAGATACTAGCCAAACCATGAGGCAGGAAAAAGGTATTTTTCTATGAATATATAGAATAATATACTTCAGCCATTTATTATATTCTCCTGTGAACACTGAGACATAGAGCTACTTATTCTATTCTGACTGGTACGTTATGCAAAAATAACCAAGAAAATAAACCCAAAGATGAAAGGGAATAAATAAATGACAAAACCACATATGTTTAAAACCTCTGGTTGGTTCGTTGTTCTGGCACCATAGCATCCAAAGTCAAAGTGAGAATATGTCAAAACTCTGAAGGTGATTCACTTAATACAGAAAAAACATCTTAACAGGCTATATAAGCAAGAAGTTTAAATCTACTCACTTGACTAAGCTATCAATAGAGTGCCACACACAAGGTGATAAAGGTTAGACAGAACACCCTATAAAACCACGTAAATGCCAAAACGCCGGGTGTCATGACAAAAAAAAAACAAAAGCAAAAAAAAAAAAAAAAAACAGAAGCAACTTCCTGGACAGAAGAAACGAAAGGGTGGTTATCAAAGTTATCAGCAAGCAAAGCAAAGATAAAGTTATCAGCAAGCAAGTATAAAGTCATCAGCAAGCAAACAAGCTCTGTTGAAGACAAGGACATTACACATGTTACACAGTGCTACCGCAAAAACAACGATTCATGGGAAATGTGAGCCGAGTTTGAACTCTCGGGGAGTTGCTGGGATGGTTCGTGCATGACTGCAGCATGCCAATGTAATTATTTCCTACCTGAACTCGCAATACACACGCGCTGGGCTACCTAATAAGGGCCCAACGGAGAGTATACGCGCCAGACAGTAAGAGAAAAGCCAACGACATATTTTACAGCACGTTTAAGAACAACTGGCACGCCTGCGTTATACTGTTAACAGACGTCAAGACATTAAAGAGGGGCGAAATAAAACAGAATACAAGACAGAAGAGTCTCTATAAAATATTACATACCATTCAAGTCCTCGAAACGGAGCTCTCTCTCTCTTCGAAATAAAGTGGAAGAATCGCATTTGCCTGTTGCCGGTCGACACCGCATCCGGGGGGGGGGGGGGGGGGGGGGGGGGCGATTCAGGGGGTTGGGGGGGGGGTGTTTAAAAAAAAACGCCCCCCCCCCCCCCCCGACCCACCCCATCAGCATATGGATGTCTTGAGCACTTGGAGAGTCAGATGCCTCTCTTAGAGTACAGCAGCGGGAAGGGTCTTGTGTGTCTGGACCCTCATTTATCTGCTAATTTCCATAGCGGCTCAATTATCAGCTCAGCTACAAAATGCCACGGAAAGACCCGGATGCTTTCTCCTCCCCCACCGGCTTTATGCGTCTCCCCCGTCCTCTCAATTTAAGCAGGCAGTTTGTTAGCGGCTCACATTTAGGCTCCGGCTTACATGGGACTGTACGCAGCTCGCATGTTAAGCTTCTGTATTTGGGGGGGGGATGGGGGGCGGCAGCCTGCAGCAGAAAAGGGCAGGTGTTCACTGCGCTTTGATCTGTAGTCAGAAAGAGACTGACTGCTTTTCTGCCACCGAGGCCCCCAGAGGCTTGTTTGTTTTCCTCCCTTGTTGATACAAGACTCGCCACTCGCCAGACCATGGACCTGAACATCTCCTTTTGCTGATACCCACATACCCACATTCCCTGGATGGGGGGCACAAACATTATATTATATTTTTCCTCTCATTTCTTCAGGTCCTTTAACTAAATCCATGAAAAAACGTTACTGCGGAGAAGGAGAGGAAGAAGGCGATATGTAAAAATGGAATTTGGTTCTTCTAGCTGTCCCTGTACCCTGAGCTGGTCATGTGGCTGTTTTTTTTTTTTTTTTTTTTAATTATAAATTTGAACCCTTGAGTTAATCGGTAACACAGCTAAGAACAGAGTGGCAGAGGAAGCAGTTTATTTTAATTACAGAGGGTTTATAAGATATTCCTGTTGTTTTGGTTGAGTTGCATAAATCTAAATATTTGTGGTTTAAGGGGCGTTCTTTATGCAGGGCTGTGAGCCCGTTAGCAGGGACAGCGGAAGGATGACTACATCTCCTCAGTTACGCACCTCTCAGTGTCTGAGCAACATGCTAATCACCTGACCTCCCCGGGACACGACCTGCTGCTACGGCAATTCAGAGCAGTTTAGCGCTCGCAGGGTGCTTTGCCTGCACTCTGATGGGCGGATTAGCCTGTCAAACACTTCCCTCCCGCAGGCGGTTTATGCCGTCCTTCCCGAGGTGTGTTTTTGTTTTTCATTTTTATTATTATTTTTTTTTATTTTCGCAAAGCTCATTCGTCGCTCCCCTTAAAGGAAGGCGAGCCTGTCACAGGCCACAGGAGTGGCAGCGGACTGCCGGAGCCGAGCTGTTTGCCCATAGCGCGGTGACAAACGGAGCTCTTCACACGGCTGGAGTTCTGCTGGTGTCTGGGGCTGTTAAGCCTCAGGAGCGTCACCCCGCACCTCCCCTCCCCGCGGCTCTTAGGCCTGGGTCTGATTTCACCACTTCCTGCCCCTGCATTTCATGCCGGAGATTAATTCCCTCTTTACTCACGGGTTCTCTTTCAATGGAAGCGTAAACAAACACAATAACATGTGCATTTTGTGTGTCCTCCTAATCATCGCATTGTTGGTTCCTCCCTCCGCCTCCGGCCTTTATTACCTTAATCTGTTCTGACGGAAGCTGGATGACGAAGTGTTATTTGCTGCTTCTTTCCTGCTTTTTTGCTCTCAGTTCCCGTACGCTGCCCCACCCCCTCACGAGCCCGTGAAGACTCTCCGCAGCCTCATCAACATCCGCAAAGACACACTGAGATTAGTCAGGTGGGTGCCGCCAGCCGCTCCTCGCTCAGGGATACGGTAGAGGGTAGATGCACCTCTATGCACTGTGCGATATCTAGGAGCATAGCGAGCAAATCATTAGAACTACAATGCTTTTATTGTCACTGTAACAAGTTACAATGAAACATAATGTGTGTGATTACCCAGCGATGCTTTGGAGTACATATGAGTATTTAGGGAGCATAGATAAACTAGATTAAGTCCATTTAAAAATCAGGAATGTGAAGTATTAAAAAAATTAATTAGGATTACAGAGGCTGTTTTTTACAGTAGGACAATGCACTTGCCTCTGACAGACATTCTCTAGAAGCAGAACAGAATTGGATTTTCATCCTCTTGATGGAGGAGGGTTTAAAATAGCCCAGTGTGGTTTTTTTTGGGCTGTCTGCTATACACAGTGCTTCCAGTTACCTGTCAGACGCTCGCAGACTCGGTTGCTGTTGTTCCAGTGTGTAGTGAGCTCTCCTGCTCCAGATGTTTCTCACCTTGTAAAGCGTGCAGAGTGACAGGGGTGTGAATCACCTGGGCCCCCGTCAGATGTCATCCGCTTTCAGGTAGGCGGAAAGTGCCAGGCAGCCAAACCCAAAATGGCAAGAATAAAGCAGTCTGGCACAGGAAGATGTCTGACAGTGGAAGAGGACTAAAATTCGGGGTAGAATATGTAGGATATAAAATCAAAATACGGAAATGTTCATCGTCGTTTATGAAGTATTTCACAGTAATTATGAAACCAATAAATAACAAATGAATGTGTTATTTTAAGTTCCATTGTGGTTCTCATTGTGCATCCATGCTCTAAGGCAGTGTTTCCAACCCAGTTCTTGGGGACCCTGAGACGGTCCATGCACATTTTGGCTCCCTCACAGTTCCTCATTGGGGGATGGGAGGGAGCAAAAAAAAAAGTGAACTTTCTCGGGGTCCCCAAGAACCAGATTGGGAAACACTGCACATGTACTGAATGGCGTGGCATTTGACGTTCATGGTCGGAACTGCAGGTGCAGCGAGGACATGAAGCTGCTCCGGGACGAGGAGGGAAAGAGTCCCTCCAGCTACAATGTGGAGTTCACCTTCGACGCTGATGCTCAGGTCGCCATCACCATCTTCTACCAGGCCATTGAGGAGTTCCACAACGGTGTTCCCATGTGAGTAGGGGAACCAGAAGCTAGACTTCTTCATTTGTTATTGCCCCTAAAAGGGCCATGTCCAACCCTAAGCCTCTGTATCCGCCCCTGAGTTCCCCCATTGTCCCTGTTTTATAGCCAGACATATATTATACAAAGAGCCATGAGAAACACTGTGATCCTTATGCCTTTTCCTTGAGTATCATTCAGCTCCAGTGCTGATAATTTATGCTGATTGTGCTGCTGAGACACGGGCTCATCCTCGGACCTTCTGAAGTGTCCTTTCATGGCTGCTTATCCATCCCTCACGTCATGTTGATTTTTCATTAAGCGATTGTCGGTTGCTTTGTTTAAGGGTGTTGGTTTCCCCCAATTTTATATGCTAAATTTGGTATCAATTTAAAACAAAAGCAGTATTCGTTAGCGATGATGTTGTATTGTAACACATCTTAACAGCTAAACCTATAATAAATAGATTTCTGGAAAGAGATAATGTGGGAATGTGTGTGTTTGTTTTCATTACTGATATTTGGGCACTGACCGTCCAGTGTGTTTGGTAATGTATAATATACACTGAGTCTATTATATCCTTCCATTACCCATAAATGTGGTTCAGGGTCACCGTGAGCCGAATGTAACTGGAGCCTATCCCAGGAAGCACGAGGCGTAGGGCAGGGAACACCCTGGATATGATGTCAGTCCATCTCTGGGCAGGCACTCACAACACACCTCAGCTCACCTGACTGCACGATCTGGAGTTTCACCTGGCTGTACTTTATCGATCTCAGGCGGAAATGTAAATTAACAGGTGGTGTATGTGCAATTAACGTAGTAAAGGTGTGAAGACTTCCGTCGTTGTGTTCATCTGCGTATGTTTTGTTTGAATGCAGGTACCTGCCCCAGGACAGCTCACTGCAGTCAGAGACGGTGCACTTTAAGAGGGGGGTTTGCCACCATTTCTGTCTGCCCTCCCATTCTGTCAACCTCTCGGAGTGGAGCGACGAAGAGGTACGGGGAATTGTGGGGATGTGCATCATTCATGCTGCAGAATCTGTTGGAAATTGAGGCAGCAACTATGTGCTGAGTAAAATGCGATATAGGGTTGCCCATTTACTCATTGCCGCTTTTTAAGAAAGTGAAACCGTAGGCATTTAGGGGAGTGGACTGGTATGCGCATGTATAGCTGTCTAAAAAGGAAATGCTGCACTGTGAGAAATAAAGAGAGCATCAATTTGTACCTTTGCTTGTCACGGGGGGTGTACTCTATGGTCTGCCAACTGTGTTCTACCTCTTGGTAAATGTACCTTTTAGTCTAACTTAAGGTACAGAAATGAACTCAAGAAACATCCCCAAGAAACATCCCCAAGAAAATGCTCCTTTTAGTCAATTTCTGTATCTTAAAAGGTACATTTACCTACAGCTAACTGGCAGACCCTCGAGGGTACAGCCCCATGTAACTCGTTAAGGTACAAATTGGCACTCTTTATTCTGACAGTGTAAGTTTGACCCCCGAAATCTGTCGTTCTGTAGCTTGTTTTTGACATGGACAGAGAGGTCTACCCCATGGTGGTGCAGGCCGTGGTAGATGAAGGCGAAGGTGAGTTTGACGCGTTATTGATCCCAGTGAGAAGCTGATCTTTCTCGTTGTCAGAAGGCAGCCATGATACAGCCATTATGGCGTCTATGCAAGCCGACCGCTGGGCGGTGGTGGCCTGAGGGGGTTGTGGCCCTCCGTCAGCATTTAATGTTCCCTTTCGTTGTTTTGTTGTGTTCCTTAGAGCATTTAGGCCACTCCCATGTGCTGCTGGCCTCCTTCGAGAGGGTAAGAAGTGGGCCGTGGTGGAGCTGTTCACTGCATCATGTGTGAAGAAATTGTTTAAACAGGGTGCTTAAAAAAATGAGTAACACACAATAAAAAACACACCTTAGTGCTGATTAAACGCAGAAACATGTCAACAATGTAACTTTCCTTAATACTTGTTTTTAAAGCAGGCTATTCTCTCTACAGCACATGGATGGCAGCTACTGTGTGAAACCCCTGAAGCAGAAACAAGTGGTGAGTCCCACAGTCTTGTGTCATTGTTCTGGTGCATTCTGGGTAGGCAGGTGTCAGGTCGGTGAGATGCAGGCAGCGGCGACGGCTCCTTTCAATGCCGGCTGTGCTTGTCTTCTCCTTTCGGTAACATAAGTTGTACACGAGAAGCCGACACGGACAGCGGGGCGAATGTAACTGGACCTCAGCCAGCCCGCTCGGGCCAGTACGCTATACTGAATATTTCATATCATACGAAGGAGAATGGGAGGAGACTGCATATTCAATTTGTGTGGAATGCAGACGCGGCTGATTTTATTTATCCCCACTAATCTGAAATATACCAAATAGAAGAGAGCAATTTATAATGCTTTACAATTACTTTTAAAGCCAGCAGAATGACCTTTGGAAGGGTTGTGTTGATTTTTTTTCCCAGGCTAATCATGTGATTGCTCTCATTCTGGAGCATAAAGATATTAAATAAATGGTTTGTGCAGCCAATAAATTTCATCGGCAGCCGTGGATTATATGAGATGATTTTAGTGATAAAATCTTATTTTTCATGGACTGTATGTATGAATCCTCCTGGACCACTGCTTATTCAGTTATATTGAAATTCACACGTGTAAGTTGGAGCTTCCATGCCTAGCACAGGATTTAGTTAGTAAAATTTTTGGTTCTTTCTATCAGCACTATAACTGTACAATGAAATAATGTATATTTATGTGGCCCTTATCCTGTCATCTTTGAAATCTCCAGGTGGATGGAGTCAGTTACCTCCTACAGGAAATTTATGGCATCGAGAACAAGTACAACGGCCATGAAAACAAGGTAAAGTCTACTGTTTTTTTTGCCCTGCTGATTGTCGAAGCCGTGCCATGCTCATCCAAATGTCCCGTTGCCTTTTTTCCAAATCAATTCCCAGGCAGCGGATGACGAGATCAGCGACAACAGCGCAGAGTGCGTGGTGTGTCTCTCGGACGTGCGTGACACCCTCATCCTGCCGTGCAGACACCTGTGCCTTTGCAACGCCTGCGCAGACACGCTGCGCTACCAGGCCAACTGCTGTCCCATCTGTCGACTGCGTAAGGACCCGTGCCAGCGGCCTCTCCTGCCAGTCGCCTTCCTGCAAAGCGCCGCGCTCTGCATCTTCTGCCGCGTCACCCGCGGGGCTGCGCTCTGCATCGCGCCTCGCTTTGGCGTCGCAGGGCTTGCGGCCAAAGCAGGAAGCGCAAAGCACTCCTAAGAATCAGCGCCATGACCACGGCTGGAAAATGGTGATTCTCTTGCATTCCTGGCCTTATTGTCAGTCCCCTTTTTTTTTTCGTCCCAGCATTCCGAGCTCTGCTGCAGATCCGAGCCATGAGGAAGAAGCTAAGTCCGCTGTCGCCCACAGGATTCAATCCTGTCATCACGTCCCAGACCTCTGACTCGGAGGAGCATTCGGTATGCATCGTCTCCGCGCTGCCATTACCACAGTGCCTTCTAGCACCCAGGACTTCCGTGTCTGACGCCGTGCCTCGTCCCCAGGCCTCGGAGCGCATACCCCCCGGATACGAAGCCGTATCCCTGCTGGAGGCCCTCAACGGCCCACTGAGTCCCTCCACCTCGGCTCCCCCCCTGCAAAATCTGACCCCGGGCCACGTCTCTGGGACCTTGCTGTCCTACGGCACTGAGACTCACCCCCCCACCGCGAGGTCCCTCTCCCCCCTTGAGCGATACCTGGACCCCACTCCGGGTCTTAAGCTCAAGAAGAGCGGCTCTAAGTGAGTTTTTCCTTCTTTACTGTCTGATTCTGTTTCCTACTTTATATTCATCTGAATGAGTTTTAGTGAGTGGGCAGGGTTATAAACAGGGGCGAAGTACTGGCCCCAGCTGAAAGCTGATTGGCCCCCGGAGTGCTCCCTCTACCGTCACTCATAATTCAAAACATGTCATTGGCTAATAATGAGACTGGTCCTTTTGTATGAATTTTAGCTGACCTTAAGCCCTTCATCTTAAATTTTAGAATCACCCCTGCAAGTAGGGTAGGACAGTTTTAGAAAATGTTTCAACTAGCTTAATTCTCCCAATAAAGACAGACATTTTGTCAAAGCTGTGTCCTGCTGCTCCCAGTGCTAATATATCCCGTGAACCTGGCAGGTCCCTCTCCCAGAATTCCTCTGTGCTGCCAGAAGAGGACGACGAGAAGTCATGTAGCGAGTCGGAGGTGCAGGCGTGTCGGAGGAAGATGGCAGTCGGTCAGCAAGAGGTAGCGACATGGCGGGAATCAGTGACCCGCTTCAGGAACGCTCTGTAGCATTCGCGGCATTGCATCTGTTTGGGATTTACCCCTGCAGGTGTTCTGCAGATGCCTGTTCACTGTCAATCAACCAGGAGTCCGTGTTTTTTTTTTCTTCACATTTCCATTCAGTAAATGTAAAACTTTTAAAATCTTTTTTATGTGTGACAGTGCTGATTGCTGAGCCAATGTTTTTTCTGACTGCAGAACAGCCATGCCTCTCAAGCTTTTCTGTTCACATGCAATATTCAGTATTTATTTAGAAAATTGAGCTTCTAAAAAGCTTGCAAAATTTGAATGGAGGAGATTTTCTCTTTTGCTTTGCACTGTTGTGGTAGAGTCGTCTTCTAACTGCTTATGTTGGTCATGATCATAGGGTGGCGTGGAGCCAGTGCCGTGCAGCACAGGGTTTATACAGGGGCGGGGCACTGGCCTCAGCTGAAAGCTGATTGGCTCCGCAGTGCTCCCCCTACCGTCACTCATGATTCAAAACATGTCATTGGATAATAATGAGACGTGTGATCTGCCTCTGGCCGCCTAAGCACACGCTGATGAGCGTTTTAGAAACTCTGGTAACAAGGATGTGTTTGGACTAGAATAAAAAATCCGGGAAGAATCCCACACACACTGAGCGGAGGCGGGATTCAAACCCAACCCTGAAGGTGTGAGGGAACAGTGACATCTATCGAGCCACCCCTGTAATGCTGAGGAAAAAATTCATCATCAAATGCCGGGTTTTTAGGGGCACATAGTGGGTGTGTGCTCTGGGATGGCGTCCCGTTCAGGGTAACCCCCCGCCCCCCAGGTCTGTGCCCTGCGCTGCCTGGGATAGACTCCAGGACCCCCAGAGACCCTGAGCAGGATAAGCAGTTGGATGATGGATGGATGACTGGCATTTATATTATATTTATCTTCAAAATTAAATTAGTAGCCAGCTGTACCGAAGGTTTGTTGCATTTGCCGTGTTCTGTGCCAGTGTGGCGTAACACCAGACAGCGAGAACTTCACCCTGTCGTCCTCTGGAGCTATTGATCGGTCGTCCTGCACTGGCACCCCCCTGTCCTCCACCATCACCTCCCCTGAAGGTATGACTGGGCGTCATGCTATAGTGCTCTAATGTACCGGTTCTGGTTCATATTTTGGTGATGCACGGACTGCCCGTGGACCCCACCTGCCCCATTTGGCTGCTTGTCTCTTCTGGGCCCAGATCCTGTTAGCAGCAGTCTGGCCCAGTCCGTGATGTCGATGGCGTCCTCACACAGCCAGCACTCCCAGCTCAGCACCGAAACCATGTCCTCCATGTCAGGCTCCTATTTGCCCGGGGCTGAGGCAGAAGCCCTGGAGAACTCCAGTGAGAGCAGGAGGCCGTCCCAGCAGGAGGACGAGGTGAGAGGGTGGAGCCACGCATCTGCGTGCTTGTGAGCCCTGGACAGCATGTCATCCGTGTCGGTTCCTGTGACCGTTCAGTTCATTGTGAGCTCTGATGCAGGAAACACCCCTAGATGTGAAGGAGCAAAATTTTGCCGCCGCTCTTGCAGAAGAGCAGGACTCTGAGGTAAATCTGAGCCCTATTCTTTTCACAGCCATTATGCAACCGGGATTTATGCTTTCTGTGTAGGACCGACTGATCTGATTGGACATTTGCTTCTCTCAGGGTAATGATGTCACAGAAGAAGACTGCTCACCTACCCAGGATCCGGGTAACTATAAACCTTCATCAGTGATTGGTTGTTTTACTTCCTGCTAGACTGACTATTCCTCTTGCAGTGCCTCGTGTTTTGTTTGATTTTTTTCCTGCTGATTATTGAAGCCATGCCATGGTCATCCAAATGTCCCGTTGCTGCCGTCTTCTTTTAAATCGATTCCCAGGCAGCGGGCGAGGTGTAATGTAACCATTTGTGGTTTACTTTTTGAGACATATTCACCAAATTATGGAGTTGAGAAAATGTGATTAGATCAGGAAAAACCCTTTTTTTGACATTACAATTTATTACAAATAAATGGCAATAAATAAAAAGTACCTTCCCAATCATGAAGTTTTACCATGTGGCTTCAGAATGTAGTTTTTTTTAATCTGTGGAAAGTATTTAAACGAGTCATTTAACTAAATAAAAGAGCAATGACAGATGCTGTTACTTATTCTGGTCTTGCCTGTGATAATTCCAAAATAACATGAACTCAGTGAGCTCTCCACAGCAGTCTGATTTATGCCAAGGGCAGCTTATGTTCA
>JAABNY020000113.1:352469-369679 GCA_015164015.2 Brevimyrus niger | reverse complement strand
TCTTCGAAATAAAGTGGAAGAATCGCATTTGCCTGTTGCCGGTCGACACCGCATCCGGGGGGTGGGGGGGGGGTGGAGAATTACGCCTAAACAAGTCTTTAGACTGTTCTCTGAACCCAGCTGACCCACACCGATACGAAGGCGGCAGTGTAACAGAACATACCACCGTTCTTTAGGGCGGTCAGGAAACAGGGGACCGAACCCGGTTCGGATCGGCAGAGCTGTGCAAAAGGCCAGTTGGAGGGAGGAGGAGGCGTGGCAACGGGGAATAAGCTGAAGGGGGCGCGGCGATTGAAAATTAACTGTGTCGAAGCTGGAGGGGCGTGGTGATAGAAGGGGCGTGGTCACGGGCAGGCAGCGCAGAGCGCCTCACTGCGGCTGTCAGCGCGTGCTTGAAATTACACCACTTTCGCTACTACTTCAACTAATAATCTGTCATCTCCTGTTCGGGAAAAAGACCACCACCTGCAGTTTGACAGAGGCGTACGTAACGCTCTTTCTAAAAAATGCCGGGTTTATATAGGATCTGATCTGTTAAAAATTCAAAATGAAATGGGGTTAGCCGTCTAGCACGTGAACCTCCATTGCAGTAGCATATATAAATATATGACTTCACTCTTTTCCTTCATCTTTTTTTGCAACTGCCAAGATTATGGAATTAAAACTCTCAGATGGCTGAGGTATTTTAAACCTGTTCCTGGTGTTCGCGACCCCAGGCACATATCTTTGTGGCGATTATGTTCCAATGATACGGGATCTTTTTACAGTCTCTATGGCAGTCTTACTGTAAAAATGTGGCTGTTGTGACAATAGGCTTACAAAAAATATATCTCCACCGCAGCCAGGAAGGGGAAAGCGAGTTGTCACGCTTCCTGACTACTTCAGTTATTTAATTACACAACTCTTAGCGTTTTTAAGTTTTAAGCATTACTCGCGTTGAATTTTATAACCAGAACGTAAAACACGGGATAACAAAAGGCAGGAAAGACAGGAGAAACACATAAAACGGCTGCTGATGAGACACGCCGTACCTGCAGGGACTCTCAAAAGCTAGACAGGTATGTTCCACTTTCTCAGGTTAAACATTAACAAAAATAATATGAACGTGAAAACACAAAAGAAATCACTGCACATGCACAGTTAGTTCACTGGATTGTGAAGCTGGTAGGCAAGCATGGATGGAGACTTCACAAATCAAAGTCTAGCCGAGCTGGCAACCTGGTGAGCGAGAAGGAAGCATCGGTGACCATTTTACACGATGCTCCTCGCTTCGACCAGCACGAAATCCCAAAGCAGCAACAGAAGTGAATGGTCATTACGAGTCCCGGGAAATACAAGCAAAAGAGTGTCATAGATTTACCAAATGCAGCATTTATCTCCTCCTCGTCTGATGATCGATGGCCGTATCCGCAACTCCAACATCTTCTACACTTCTAGAAACGTACCTCTCCCCAATTTTTTATTGACGTTCCAGTTGTGCGTCGATCAGTTACCCTTCTCGATCACAGTTTTTTATATATATATATAATAATAATAATCATAAGCACTCTCTCCTACTCAATGCTCCACGTCGCGGAAAGAAAGAGGCCATTTGGAAACTCCTCCAATTGATCTGATTGGGCCGGACCTCAGAAAACCCGCCCAGCGACCACAATAATTGGAATATGGGTTCTTTCGATCACACCTGTGAGCAGATTTCATTGGATAATATTTTACGTAATCCCGCCTTAAAAACTAACGTTAAACGCTACTCGCAAATACCAAAATATAATTGGCTCATGTCGGCCCGTTCCTGCGTTCATTGGGCGCATCTCGTCTTTGTCTTTCCCTCTTTGTGAGGCAGCGCTCGACACCTTCAAAGGAACCACCACCCAGTATTCACTGCATTTTCACCCCGCCTAATTTGATAGTCGGCTTATTTCTCACGTCAATGATTTAATCGGTATTTCAACGAGTATCCGTTTCCAGTGACATAATCCTTACTTGAATATCAAATATGTAGCGTTGCGTAAGAATAATATGTTCCGACAAAAGGTAGTTTAAACTAACGGTAAATGATTACAGATATTAAATTGTATAAAGGAATAAATTCCCCAGTTCCTTTATGTCTCAGGCTGCGTCTATCACAGTTTTGCACACCATAACTTTTCTGAGAATGACAAAATATATCTGATCCTAACTGGGCAAGCATTATTTATAGAATTATTGTTTTGAGTTATATAACACATAAAAAAATATACAGTAATTTCTTCAGACGGTTTTCGCACCGCCGGGGCTGTGCTTGGTGGTCTGTTACAGTTCACATTTTCTTTATTAAGGGACGATTTTGTCATCGAAGTCAGATTCTAGATTTGTAGAAGCTAGAAACGCCTTTGAGTCCAATATATGTTTTATTTTTTATATTAAAAATAAACTTCAAACCAGTTTTAGCAAATTATCTTATATAATTCTTGCAACACAATATTTTTCTTCGTACAACTTATCCAACTTCCAAACGCTTATCCATTTATTATTATTATTATTATTATTATTATTATTTGCTAATGGTCAAAGATATTAAGGCAGTTCCAAAGGTGAGCATCATGAAGAACAACTCAGTTTGGTTTTCCTAAATACCTGGAAACCTTTTGCCTTTTTCAAAGCAACACATTCAGCAAAACTTATGTTGGCTGGTAAAAGAAACATCCAGTCTGGATTTCGCTCCTGTTCTCCAAGTAAATCTACTGATCAAAGAAATGTAATGTAGATTACTGATGTTTCTATCAAATAAACCTTGTGTTGTGTGTGTGTGTGTATTATGTTTATATTATATTGTTATTCCCCACAATGTAATAAAAACCTGTTCGTCTGATTTTGTTGGGACTATTTTTCATGTCTTTACAAAAATGCTGAGTGCAATCAAAAAACTAGAAATGCAAATAGTCTTGTATATTGTTTGGTTACTTGGGGTTAAGGTTAGGCCTGGGTTGGGGTTAAGATCATCATGTTGGGATTAGAGTTTTCCCCATAGAGATAAAGATATAATTACAAACCTGTGTATGTGTGTGTGTGTGTGTGTGTGTGAGAGAGAGAGAGAGAGAGAGAGAGAGAATGAAAGACAGTGGGAACCAATTAGAACATATTAGAAAGTGCACAGGAGGGTCTCCAACCAACCACTCAATCAGAAAAAGCTCCTTCAGCGTTTGGGTAAGGTTCCCTAGAGGTTTGTCAGTTTCCAGAATAAAAAAAAAGCATTAAAAATGCTTCACTAATCCAGATACTGTGAAAAAAATAAATTGGGAATCATTCTTCAGCAACTTCATCTGCAGTGCGCTGAACACTTTTTACTGGATGTTCTCTTTGGCCTACATAGAAAGTGCACAACTGGACAATTTTATTTTAGGAGATAGTACCATTACAAAAACGTTAGCTGAGAAGATGTGTGCTGCCATGTGACCTAGTGGGAAAGGATACTAGGGATGTCAGTGCGCACAGAAGGAGACGCCTGGCTTTGGTCCAGCCCCCGCCTCCATATGACTCCGCCGGCCTTGGAGCAGACATGCCGTTTTGGTGCCAGCAGAAATGAGAGCCCAAGGTACAACTACTGCTGCAAAGACCGGTTCTAGGGGCTCTCATGGAACATGGACAGGAAGTGCTGGCTGTTCAATGACGCTGCGTGATTTAACCACACAAGCGGAAAGCAGCGTTTGTACGACATGGTGGGTCCTTCATAAATGTGGATCCCACACAGGCCACACTGATGCACAGCTGCCATTGGGTGTGCAACATCTGTAGAGAGCTGAGCTGGAGACTTGCTTGATGCTGCTTAATTTTAATTTGCTTTTCCATCCTTGTTCAACAGTAGAAGTGCACAGGAGCGTTTGTTACACCAGTTTTTTCTTCTTTTGCCAATGTTGCTGTTTGCCCCCCTCAAGAATGTTTGGCTAGTTTTCTTTTGTGACCTTTTAGCATAAATAAGCTAAACATTGTTTTAAAGAAAAAGTGTTTTCATCAAAACCAAATGCTTTCACTGTAAATTCAAATCACTATAGGAAAAACTCAAAAACAGGGAGCTGTAGTATGAAAAAAATCAATTGTAATATATTGCAATATCTTCCAAAATTTGCATAAATGAAAAAGGCAATAAAGAGCTAATGACTTATGCCTATGCAAATATTCCACAGTAAATAATATAACAGGAGAAGGTTGTTAGATGTGTTTAAACCTTCCCCTCATTGCCCTCATGCGAGTCTTCAAAAGTCTCGCTCAGAATGACATCCGTATCCGTCTCTAAAGCCGCTTTCCAGTCTAAAGGTCATTTAACCACAGTGCTAATATAGTACTTGGATCATTCCTTAGGATCAGTAAGTCAGGCTGTGATTAGCCACTCATGGTGCCAAGCCCTAGGACGAAGTCCAAAAGGCAAAATGGTACTCACTGGTGCTTGTGCTGTAGGTGCGGACGGTAGTGGCGGTAGGTGGGGGTGAGTCGGAGTCCAGCGAGGCGGTGTCGTCGTCCTGTGAGCAGCCCGCCTGGATGGCACGCAGGTAGCTATGACTGCGTGACCGGAAGGAGGTGGGCAGCGGGAGGTCCAGAGCCTCGACGGCCTGGGAGTCAGACTCGCCGAACACCGACTCGGAGCAGGTCTCCTCATATCGGTGGCTTACCTCCAATTCCCGAACCTGAAAGGGTAGGCAAGTCCTAAGGATGCTGGGTGGGGGGGGGGAGGAGCAGACCTGGCCAGATACCGGAAGGTCACGTGACCTTTTCCTTAGCCGAGTCCACCAGCAGTCATGAGGGTGTGATCAAATCAAAGGAATTTCCCTCTGTATAAACAGCAATATTTCTGCTAAAACTAACCCAGCCATAGCAAGGTAACTACATAAACATGACAGAAAAATGGCCATCACCATCAGTCACCTCCATAATTGGACTTTATTACCCTCTTTTAAGAAACTAAATCACACAAAGAGCACACACACCGTCATGAAGAAATTAATCATATATCTGACTGGCTGCAGCTGATGTCAACATACTGGTGCATTTATTAATGAGCTATAGCGTCATATCTGGCAACAGAAGCAATCTCCAGAAAAAAAATCCCCTTAGGGATGTCTGTGCTCATCTTTAAGGGACCACCTAGTGTCCGGCTCCTTTCTTGCAGGCATCTTTAAGAGCTTGCTTGCATTTATTATTTTGATTTATAATATCCATTTTCATTCATGTCAATAAGCGAACGACATTTCCAGCTCTCCTTCCACTCTGCAGATCCAGGGTGTTGGCATTTACAGGCCTCGTCCATGACACTGGCCTGCTCTCTTTTTTCATCTGCTATCAAGCTCGTGGGAGTTTTACTTGCACAAATATGTTCTGAGTGCAGAACGAAAAATGATTGGTTCAGAGAGACAATGAATCCAATTATACAGGAGGTGGGTCTAAGCAACTAGAGGAGGCGGGACCAAGACAGCTGATTTTTCATTATCCCCTCAAAACATTTTTGTGTAAGTAAAACCCCCATGAGCTGCTACCATAGCATCCTTTGCTTAGTTCTACTGCTACAGCTGCTGATAATTGTTTATCGGAATCAACAGACCCCGATAGGGAAAGCTAACCCTCCTCGATACAGTCCTCTGGCAAGACCCCCCCCCCCACCATGCATAGATGGATGCTTATAAGAAGGTGTGTGGAGGGAAGTGTTTTGTCCCAGAGGGAAGTGTTTTGTCACCAAGCCAGCTTCCCCTTGAAGGTGTTATGACAAATAATTAAAAATGCTGGACCGCAGTGTCGGTACATATGATACTACGAAAGTTGGTCATTTTTCTAGCATGTACTCAAAAAATAACCCTCCATGCGTATTGACACAAGTTAGAAAAGCAGAATTCTCCACATTAGACCATAATAAATGTCCCAGTGTTAAATTTTTTTTTCTCTCAAAATGACATGTGCATATATTTTCCTGGCATCTCTAATTGTAAGCTTTGGTGATTATTAATCCCCAGGTCCCACCACAAACATCTGGTAGCTCTCCATGGCTCAGCAAGACACATGCAACCCCCAAATCTTCAAGGAGCCTCAAATGGCGGCCTACCGACTGCGTACGCCCGATGTGAATTTGGGCGATCGTGGGTGCGACGATTTTACAGCGAAGCAAAGTAGCTATTAGCGGGCGCAGAATTCGAGGGAGTCGCGTCTCCTTCCTCTTCAGCTGGTCCTTTATGAGACCGATCGCACGGAATGACGTGCATGTCCACCGTTACAGAGATCTCCCCACGTGCGGAAACGGCAGCAGCTGCCTCTTAAGGCCGTGGAGAATTCGGTCTCAGCCACTAGCCTGCTGTAGCTTGGAGAACCGGGGAAGCCTTCGTCCTGGGAGCCTGGGCCCCAGCCTGGTCTGGGATCCCACTGACCTGGCTGTGGCAGCTGCTCTTCCCCAGTGTGCTGCAGGTCCGACCGAAGTCTTCATCATCCCACTGCAAAAATGGCGAGCCGGTAGGCCCTCCGAAGCAGTCCAGGTTGTCCAGGCTGCGGTTGGTGGAGAGCTCCCTCAGGGAAGGAAGACAGCTGCGGGGAAGGGGTTGGTAAAAACAGAGGACAAGGGCTGAAACTCCTCCCTCAGTGCCAGTTTTTATTTTTTATCGCCCCCCCTAAGCCTGGATGGGCCCTGGTGGCAAGCAGAGGAGAACAAGCATGTCGAAGCAGGTGTGAGAGTTTCCTTCTAGGCGTCGCGGTGAAATGGTGACGGGAGACGTGGTCCAAAGGCGGGCCCACAATTTCTGCCTGTGGTGCCACGCCGCGGTCCCCGCCAGGATGAAGCGGAATGTCCCTCTCGGGCGTTTGTCATCCCGTGACACTCCGAATAAGAGACGGCCGCGGCGCGGAGTGACCAGGACGATGCGGCGCTTTGATGTGGGAGGGGCGGGACAGGCAGGTGAAGGAGCAGAGGTACGGACGCACATGGCGCAGCGCTGGCCCGGCCCCTTGGCACTCTGTGCCCCCACCCCCCCACCCCCAATAGTCACCTCCCTCTCCCCCAACTGAACTGACCTGCCCAGCTGGTGTAGAGAGGACACACTTTGCATTGGAGACCACAATGGTTCTAGATCTCCATGCAGCATTGTGCAGCCCCAAGCTCTGCTGGTGACAGAGGTCACGAGGAAGAGGGTGAGGAGGGGTTAGGGTCACAATCACCTCTACTCCAAACATGCAGTCATTAGGAACTCCGTTTCTTAACACAGTCTATACCACTACCTCACAACTTCTACATTTCTTTATCTATGGAATATAGCGTAGACCTATAACAGAAATTTAAATATTTGCCCTTACAAAGTAAGGGTTATGGACTAAAACAATAACTAGTTCCATGTAAAATAAGTAAGGGGTCACTAGAGTGTGTTTGTTAAAAGGCTGCCACCCAGTGTCAACTTGATGAACTGACACGGAAAGGACAACTCTTGTCTGCAGCTCAGACTTTAAGAAAAAAGCACCTGTTCCATACCAGCTTCACCATCAGTGATTCCAGTAGCCATGCACACGCTTGCTTCTTATTTGTTATATTAGAGATTTTTTCTGCATGCACTAGATGCTTTTAAACTACCTGTATAACACATTGCGTTCACATTGCATTATTTATGGAATTTTTCTTTATATTCTACAGTATTTGCACTGTACAGAATGTGAGACTCTGTTCACTAATCATTTGAGTGCAATCTGTTCTAATTCTAGTTTAAATCCCAGGATGATGATAAGCAGACATAACAGCGAAATTTAGATCCCTGTGGATTTTAAACAGCGGTGATGTCAGAATTGGGACCATAAGAACTAAATGTAGCAGTGAGTATAATAATTCATTTGACTATAAAACACATAATTTCCGATGTAGTAACTAGCTTAAAAAACGCCTAAAATGTATTCATAAAATGCAATGTATGTGGCGTTTAGATTCACACATGTTCTATAAACCCTACAACATAGTTATTTTGAAGTACTGATACAGCAGTCTTTCATCTTATGCCATACCTCATAAATTGGACCTTACAAACAAAATCTTTTTGCTTTCTAAGAAACAATATAATTATATGTTGGTACCCTTTGTGGGAACAACACTGACCCAATCCATCCGTCCTCTGTACTTGTTTGCCTTACTTAGGGTTGTAAAAGCTCTGGAACCTATTCTGGAGTCTATGGGTGCAAGGCGTGGAACAACCCAGGATGGGGTGCCAACCCATCGCAGGTCACACACATACACCTTTCACTCCCACCTGCACACCTATGGGGATTTTGGGAACAACACTTAGCATGTTTTTGGGCTGTGGGGGGAGCTGGAGCACCCGCCTGCATGACACGGGGAGAACATGCAAACTTCACGCACATGGAGCCATGGACTCGAACCCTGGTTCCCGAGGGTTCAACAGTGCTAACCACTACACCACCCCAACACCGAGTCTGATAACTTGATGTTATCTGTCCTGTAAAGCAGATCTCTTGTATTAATGAATGACCCAGACAACTTTTCCATATGATCTATGCTTCACATTTACAAAACATTGAGGAATCTCAATCAGAAGGTATAAAGTTGGAGAGATAACCACTCAGATTATAAGCAACAGGTGGACGTGGGACCAAGACATCAAATTGGTTGGTCCTGCCTATGCTAGTCAATTGGACCCACCTCCTGTACAATCTGATTGGTTATCTCTCTGAACCAATAATTTTTCATTCTGCCCTCATTTTGGTGTAAGTAAAACTCCCATGAGCGAAACGGTGTCAAGATGTGTAGAATGTACCAACTGCACTGCATGACCACGCACACGCAGAGCCCGGTGTGTGAGAGAGTGTCCACAGGCTCTATAGGACATCTTGCTGGCTGGAACGTTGATGGCTGTTGCCATGACGACTTCCCCATGTGTCCTAACCCAAGCACCGTGCCGTTTCTGTTATTCTCAACCTCCATTTATCTATGTAGATGCCCCCCAGTGGGCAGCGGAAGCAACAGCAGAGACTTACTTGCGGGACGGCAGCTGGTCGCTGAGCGAGTGCTGCGTAGCCTTCAGGTAGCTCTGCCTGCGGGCTGCCATCTTGGGCGAGGGCTTGGGACTGCTCTCAGAGTCGTCGCTGTCTTCCAGGTCCCCCATGGCCTTCACGTAGCTGCCGCTGCGCATCCGCCGGCAGGGGATCTCACCAGAGCTGCTGCCTCTGCCCAAGGTGCTGTTCCAGTCCTCGGGGGGGACCTGGGGAGGCGCAATGACCCATCTCTGAGCTGACCCTTGCTCAGCATTTACACCAGCACTATTCCCTAAATATTCATCGTTCAACCTATGTGCATAACTGCTTAGCTGGGAAAATTGCAATGGTTTTTCTGCTGTTTGTACAGCCAGAATAATCACACCATCAGAATATTGTGAAAACTGTACTACGAGTCCATCCATTCATCCATCTATTCCTAGTCAGAGTTGTGGGATATATGTATCTTAAATTATACAAAACACAAATACTATCAAGTTGCACAGATGAAGGGATAATACTGAGAAATGTGATGTTTTAAATTTACACGTGATTTATATCAAGTAGGGGATCCTTGCAGGTTAGACTTGTACATAGCTGGCTAGATCTGAGACGTCGACTGGGGATTTGGGGCATTCTGCCCCCTGGTGTTCACTATATATATATATATCGCACAACAAACTGAAAGGATATAAATATGGTAATTTAACCCTTATAGTGACCTTCTTTAATTGTCAAAGGTAGTCTGGGTAAAGTGGCTCATCTTTTGTCATACTCCCTCGTTCCTGTACCTGCAAATAGTGGCAGGTCAGGTCTTGGGTGCAGGACTTGGACTTGGTCAGCATTGCTCTGTCCATGGTAGCCGAGCCCCTCTGACACATCTGCCGGGCCTGGCTGAGGGTCAAGGTGGACCAAGAGCCGCCCTTCAGGAAGTCGGCATCTACCCCAGTGCTGATGGCCCGGGGGGCGCCACCCCCAGGGGCAGATATCGCCAGGCACGCCTGGTTCTTCAGGTTGTTGTTGCTCTTGGAGCCCTTGAGCGTGTGCTTGTCGATGGTGCTGTAGGAGTTCATGAAGTACTTGGAGGCCTGGCCGTCCACCGTGGACTGGTCCAAGCTCATCATGGTCATGGGGCCGCGGTAGTTACCAATGTCACTGTCCAGGTCATCAGAGCTCCAATAGCCAGACATGTTAGAACGAGGTCGGCGCTTGGGGGGCTCGGCCTTCGGGGGGCGCTCTTTGCTTTTGCTGCGGCGTCCGTGCTTGGCGTCCCCGGCAGAGCCCCCCGAGCCTGCAGAGAAGCGCCCGTTGGCATGCCCTTTTCCAGAAACCTCCAGGGACTGGGACTTGGCGAAGAGCTTCTGCACGGAGTTGACCAGGTAGCGTATGCGGCCGGGGCTGTCGCCGCGCTGCTTGGACGCGCCGCTGCGGTGGAACTGCAGGGTGCTGAAGCCGTCCCGGTGGGCGGGCAGCTGCTTCTCAAACTGGTCCAGCAGGTTGGCCGGGAGCCGGTTCATCTTCCCACTCGGCGATATGACGGCCGAGCTACTGGTGACGACGGGACTCTGGCCCACGCCGGCGCTCATGCCCACGGATATGGGGCCGCCCAGGGTGCCCGTCCCGATGCCCCCGATGCTGTCCCCTGCTGGCATGGACACGGGCGAGAAGTCAGCCTGGTCGAAGTGGGAGTTGTAGTGGATTCGGGGGAAGGTGCCGCTGTTAGAAATCTGGTTACTCAGGGGCAGAAGGCATTCAGGTGGAAGGGTGCCAGGACTGGGAGAGGCAAAATGGTGGGGCTCCATGGTGCCGTAGTGGTCCATAGTGGGACTCAGGATGTAGGGGCTCCGGGGGAGTGTGCCGGTCGGGTACAGGGGTCCCGGGGAACAGTCTGACAGGTCGCAGGATTCGGACAGGTGCCGGCTGCGGTTGGCTCCTAAGCCCTTCATGGCACCTGAGGTCATCTTCAGATCATCTCAGGTGGGGACTGGCTACAGCCCTGAGGGGTGGTACTCCTGTATAAAGGAAGAGGACAATGTGAGGACACCACAGAAACTCACGCAGACACACACAGGCGACAGCCTTGTGGGGACTCACACATAGACACAGACACACACACACCTTCAAAAACACAAGTAAATACTCAGTGCCGTTAATCAAATATGCATACCATGTATGAATGTTTTCATCTTCTTCATCTTCCTTACCACTATACAGGGTCACAGGGATCCAAAGCCTATCCCAGAAACAACAGGCACAAAGTAGGGCATAATGCAGGACAGGGGGGGTGCATCACAGGGCCCACTCCTCCACATGCATATATATGAACATGTTCTCTCTGTTTATGGAAGCCCTGTGACCAGGTATTTTACAATAAGCTAACTTTCAAATCTCAATGAGCTTTAAAGAATAAATAACAGGAAAACGCATGGCATTTTGAGACTTAAAGATTACATCAGCTCACAAAATCTAACTTGCAGATCTACATTTCTGTATTTCCCCTCCCAAAACACTGCTGATGTTGGAATAAATAGGTCAACTTTGATAATTAAACAGTGCAATTTACCCGCTATCTAATAGAAGAAGTATTTTCAGTACAAACCACCTGTGCCAATACAAATGATTTGCTTCATGTCATTTAATAACTGGAATACATTTCCTGCACGAGGGGGGATTTGTTCACAGGACTTTTATCATATGAATAAAAAGCTGCTTCATACTTGTCCACATTGATATACAGTGGTACCTCAGAACTCTAAATTAATCTATTGAGAACTGTGGGCCGAATCCTAAAACGTTCGAGTTCTGATCGAATTTCCCCCATAAGAAATAATGGAAAACCAATTAATTGGTCCCTGGCCCCCAAAAAATACACCAAAAAATGCTTCTTATGTGTGTGTGTGTGTGTGTGTATATATATATATATATATATATATATATAAAAAAGAAAAGCATATACTGTACTAAACACATCTAAGCACATTTATCAAAACAGTAATTTTTTAAGTCAGAAGATAAATGTATCCACACAATGTGTCCTGCCCCGATTCCGTGTGCCATGCTCCCTCGTTACCCCGTGTGGAATCCCTGTGTGATCAGCTGTTTCTGGTTGTTGTCATTAGTCTTCTGTATGTTGTCCGCGTTTCAGTTTGTTTCCCCAGTTTGATCATTGTATTGTCTGTCTGCGTTTTGCCTGCCTTACCTGTAATTAAACTCTGTATTCTGCGATACCCTGATGTCTGCGCCTTTGACTCCGTTCCGTCCCCGCTGGGCATGACAATATTATTATAATTCAATTTATTAATGGTTTATTATTAATATTTAAATCATTAATAAGAAATATTTATTTTTAAATGTATTCTAATGTATAATAATAGTTACTGTTACTCTCTATCATTGTCTAAATGTATTTTTACTGTCTAAATATATGTATTCAGCTAGTGTAAACATACACAATGCTATCACAGAGAATGCGAGGCTGTTACGATCCCCAGTCTAGGGTTGGAGGTTGCCAGAAGTAAGGAAAAGGGAAACGGGGAGACAAGACAACCAGGGGACGGGAAAGGGGAACACAGGAGACAAAGGGAGGGACTGAGACTGATGTATGATGGACCGCGTGACTCATTCCTATACACATACAAGTTATCTCAGGTCGGCGTTCCCTGTATGATTTCTGAGATTCAGATTTACTTCTGGGTAATTTTTTTCGAATTTGTTGGCTCGACTAGAAATTCGAGTTCTAATGAGTTCGAGAACTGAGGTGCCACTGTATATACAATCATATAGACCCCTTCATGACCTGTATCTCTCTGACTGATTTTAGCCCCTCCTGTATTATTTGTATTTGGATTGTTTTATGCACTTAAGACATGTTAGTAATGCATGTTTATTTAAAACTTTTTTGATGTTAAAAAATGATAAACAGTCCCGGTCTGTCGATGTTGTGCCTTTTGAGACTCGAGGGCCGGAATTTTTGATGAACCAAAAAGGGCTTTAATTTAAATAAAATTAAATAAACACGAACTAAAAAAAAAACAGGGAGGGATCTAAACAAGAGGACTACTACACTCTCAGGAAAAAATGTAAAAATTTGTACCTTTGTCCCTGAGGCTGTACCCTTGTAATTGTACCTTTTAAGGTACAGAAATTGACACCGAGTAACATCCCAAAGGTACAAACAGTACTAATGTTCCATTGATGGTACAGAAAAGTTCCTGACATTTCTGCACTTTAAGAGGTACTATTATTTGCAGCTACGGGTACAGCGTCAGTCACAAGCAAAGGTACAAATTTTTACCGTTTATGAGTCTACGAGGAAGGACACCGGCTGATAAGAGGAGCACCATCAATGACCAGTAGAGCTGACAAAACAAACATGTACTGTTTGTACTAATGAGAGGTAACAAGCGACAGGCTTGGCTCAACAGGGCCACATCGGGAAGGAGACAAGAGGGTCAGGTGTGCAGGATATGACAGTCAATCCTTGCTTCAATGAATCAAATGATTATTTACAAACAATGTGCTGTGTTTCCTCAGGTTGTCCTATGCATCACACTAAATTCAGTGTTACAGATAAAGAACAATGTAGGGAATTAGGAAGGAGGCAGATATTTCGTTATGATACTGACCGTACTGTATATTTAGTTAACTCCAGTGAGGACCAGAGCGTTGGTAGCTAATTACTTTTACTTTGTACCAGGTCTCTTGCTGTGGGGACACACCGAGAGTTTGTGTTGCCGGCCTGCCGTCCCATCTCTCACTCTCTAAAGCTGCTGGAGATGCTGACTCTGGAAGATACCGTCCACGGGATTGTCCAGAAAGAGGCCCATAAGACCACTTGCACAGCTGGGCCGGCGGGGGAGGGGTATCAGGTTGTCATTGGCGACAGGTATTTGGTAGTGGAAAACAACACAAGCATGTCTCTACGAACCAGGAATGCAGGACTGAAAAGCCTTCTCAGGCTATTGGTCGCTGCACCTGGCGAGGATTGCAGGAGTGATGTTTCAGCAAGAAGGCGGTCCAGCTGAGAAGCAGCATCAGCGGGTAAAGAACAATCAGCCAGGCCGAGAAAACACGCCATGCAATCATCTATCCATCGATCTATCTCCCAACCGCATCTTCATTACAGGGTTCATTATGGGGGGAGGGGACTGAAGCCTACCCAAGGAAGCACAGTGTACAAGGCCAGGGGAAAAGTCTGGATAGGATGATGGGATGCCAGACCCCAATAAAATCAATGAACTTAAAAAAACACTTTAGAGTATCATTTAAAATGAGGTAACCACCCTATGTTACAGCTGATCAGTCTACTTATAAAACTGCCCTTAGGCAAGGAATCTATTAGAGGCTGCTGAAGTGAATCTAATGAAACAGTCCACTTTCTCATCTCAATCTTCTGTATGTGGCTCTGGTAGAATATCAGTCCAATTGCATTAAACCGCGTCTGATTGCTATTTTTCATCCTTGCACCAGCGCTCATTAGATGCCATTAACCGTGGCTGTCTTGGATGAGATCTCCCTGCACCCCCACAGGATCATGCTAATTTGAGCCGCACCGTTTAATGGCCACATAAAAATGTTTAACGTCATAAAGCTCGCGGAAGATTTGTTCGACGAGAAAAAGCACTTTGCAAGAAGTTTTTCGTAATAATGACCCAGAATTTGTCTTATCTGTTAAGGGCTCGTCACCCACTGCTGTATCCAGCGGCTCAGGGAAAGTGTGGGCGCTGAGCCGAATCGGTGACTCGATCGATTAGATCGTGCAACGCTTTTGTCTCGGCATTTGTTTTATTTACAGTTATCACGACTTTAATAGCTGCCACAAAACAAATAAACGAGCAAACAAAAAAAACTAAACAACAACAGTTCACGGCTTTGAAGGCGTCTGGCGTAATGTCTGGCACCGGGCAACACACGTGCTCGGGTGCGACGCAGATGGCGCCCCCGGCGGAGACGTCGGGAGAGCAGGACGGCTTCTCAGGGCGCCGCTGCCGCAGACACAAGCGCGGGGCGCTCAGCTGTCAGGTGAGAGGCTGAGCCGGGAAACGGGAAGGGGGGGGGTCTTAGGCGTGCAGGCGCGGTTCCCACAGCTTCTCTAAATATTTATTTGGCAGCCGTTTGTTAAAGGCTCAGCGCTGAGCAAAGACTCGTCTCTCCGCGGAAGCAGCGTCTGCGCCGCTACGCCTCACGCCGCGCTCTTGAGGGCCGTCGTGGGCAGGGGGGCAGCCATCTGTCGCGACAGCTCCGGAGCGCTTGGCTTGCTTGCCCTGCTGTCATTGACCCTACATGCTGCCGCAAAAGCGGGGCTGGCCAGGAGGAAGGGATTCGCACCGTCTCCGAAATGCCACAAGGGGGCGTCATCAGCCAAATCAAGTAGCTTGCCCTCTTAGTTAAAATGTAAATATTTATACAGTACTTGTATGTTATGATTAAAAAATCCTTGTCTTTAAAAAGCAGATGAATTTAATTTGAAGCAGAATTTATATTTCACATTTCACGTTGCTTTTTATAATCATGTAAATATTGTTTGCATAATTACATGGACCTAAATGCCACCTTAGACTGTGTTAAATGACTACAGTTACAGCATTAAAATCAGTCAAAGCTGTATGTGTCATGGAAGGTAACAGGCAGAAATAACACATATGATGGCAGGGTGAAAATAAAGCCCCCCCCCAGGCCTTTTGTGATTCAGAAGCATAATAATAGATGGGACCCAGTTGAGGGAAGGGGATGGTGGTCAGAGAAATCAGAATTCAGCTGGAGTTCCTTCAGCCATAAGACAGTTCAGTTAAATCGTTAAATGGGGGGGGGGGGGGGGGGTGACCCACTCTAATGACAATAATCAAAGGCAACTTCTAGAGCTTCTCCCATCTATATATGGTATAGCTCTTTTACAGAGGCAATTTAAGAGCCCCCCTAGGACTGCCTTCACTTTATGTCCTTTGTCCTTCACCACTAAATGCCCACTCTGTTTCTTTTATGATTAACTTTCATTATGTGGTTGATTAGATCAGTCTAATCATTTAAAACTTTATTGATCCCATGGGGAAATTATTATGCATGCAAGGTAAGTAAAGTCACACAAACAAACACACACTCACTGGCCATTTTATCAGGTCCACCTGTTCAGCTGCTCCTAGAAGCAAATATCCAATCAGCCAATCATATAACGGCAGCACAGTGTATAGAATCATGCAGATACAGGTAATTTCTGAATCCACAATATATTGAACCTTGAACCAGAATGGCTACAGCAGCAGAAATCTGCATCGGATGCCACTCCGGTCATTTTTGGGAGTTTTAGTTATGCAAAAATGTTCTGAGGGCAAAAGGAAAGATGACTGGCTCAAAGAGTCAGATTTGTCAGAAACTACTCTGTTTATCAAAGAGTAGGCAAATCCAAGCAACTAGAGGAAGTGGGACCAAAACATCTGATTGGTTGGTCTGACTGAGTATTGTTGCTGACCATGCCCGTCCGTTTATGACCACAGTGTACCCAGCTTCTAAGGGCTACTTTTCCAGCAGGATAACACACCGTCTCACAAAACTTGTATCACCTCAGACTGGTTTCTTGAACATGACAATGAGTTCAGTAAACTCAAACTGCCTCCACAGTCACCAGATCTCAGTCCAGTAGAGCATGTTTGGGATGTCATGGAGATTCACATCATGAAGGTGCAGTAGACAGATCTGTCATCATATCAGCATGGACCAAAGTCTTTGAGGAATGTTTCAAGAATCTTGTTGAATCTATGCCACAAAAAATTAAGGAAGTTCTGAATGAAAAAGGGGACTCAACCCAGTACTAGTAAGATGTATTTAATAAAGTGGCGAGTATACGTCCATTTATTTTCAATACACATTTCTCTTATGCTGAGATGTGGGGGTCCGGAGCCTATTCTGGAAGCTATGGGCGCAAGGCAGGGAATAACCCATGATGGGACACCAACCCATTGCAGGACATAAGCAAATGTATAATGGACAACAATACAATGCGCAAAGACACAGTAAGAAACAAGCAAACTGTGCAAAGAAATATTTTAAAAAGTACATAGTAAAAACAAACAGAATATCCTGAAAAGGAACATTGAGGAAATAAATAATATAACTAAAAATAAATGAATGGACGGCTTATGTGCAATTAAAAAAAGCTAGTAATAGACTTCTGTAACTTCAGAGAGGGGATGCTTTCCTGGTATGGTGTGGCTCAGCGTGACATGGTGGCGGGGGGG
>JAABNY020000113.1:335192-345522 GCA_015164015.2 Brevimyrus niger | reverse complement strand
TGTACCCATCCTCTGATGGATACTTCCAGCAGGATAATGCACCATGTCACAAAGCTTGAATCATTTCAAATTGGTTTCTTGAACATGAAAATGAGTTCACTGTACTAATACGGCCCCCCACAGTCACCAGATCTCAACCCAATGTGCATCTCTGGATGTGCATCTCACAAATCTCCATCAACGGCAAGATGCTATCCTATCAATATGAGCCAACATTTCTAAAGAATGCTTTCAGCACCTTGTTGAATCAATGCCACATAGAATTACGGCAGTTTTAAAGGCAAAGATTTGACATCAAATTAAAATGTGCAGGCAGAAAGACGGCTGGGGTGGAGGTTAGAGCAAAGGTATGGGGCTGGGCGGCAGATAATTAATGATACTCAGCTCACCTTGATTTCTTTGATAAGGATATGATGGGCCAGCTGGGTGGAATGCTGGGCGAGAACCTTGGTGCCAGAGTTGGGTTCCTTGCCTACAATGCATGCTATCTTAAAGAAGAGTCACGAAGGACATGTTGACTATAGTCATCAAAAGTATCCTGAGAACCTTAAATAAGTAATTTTACACGGAAGTTTTCTCCTAATGGCAAATAGAGATCCAACTCCATGAGAAAGAATCAGAAATGAACTTTAAGAGCACAACATATTCCATGAGCACTAGTTTCTGTGAAGGCTCTTTGTTGTAGAAGCGTCTTTTCCACTTCAGCTACCCTGTCTCAGTAGGGGGGGGGGGGGCTCGTGTTGGACCCTCAGAACCACAGCCAGCTGGCATACAGGTCTGACAGGCACAATGCGGCAAGAGGAAGAGGAAGTACTTCTATCACATTAATACAGGTTAGTTATTCCAGTGATTCCCAACCCAGTCCTTGGGTCCCCAGACAGACCATGTTTTTGCCCTTTTGTGGGCTGATAGGGGCCCCGGGGACTGGGCTGGGAATCACCGATGTTAACCTACAAAGAGGGTCATGTGACAGGTAAGTAAAAGGAAGTGATTTGAGTTTTAGAAAATTTTGTGAATATTTTATTCATCACAAACATGTCTTTGGAAGCATACAAGCTATTCGTATCCTGTCTCCAAACAAAAGAGCTTGAGGAATATTTTTAAAGCTCAACAGCACTGTTTTCATTTTTTTCTTTACATTATTGTGAAAAATTGAAGGCCTCCTCTTTGCTGTCTCATCCAGTATCTCTCCACCACCCATCTTACAAGGGAATAGCTGTAATTTTAATCAGCAGAGATCCTCTGATGATCCTGCCACCTGTAGTTCTGAGAGGCGTCGGTTCCGCCAGGGACTCGACTGGAAGCCCTCTAGAAGTGAGCTCAAAGTTCTGTCATTGCAGAGTTCAGAGACCGGTTCAGAGGCTTTTACCAAAGTTTCAGAGTGCATGGTAAAACCGGGCCGGGCCTAATCCTGAACAAGCTCTCGTTAAACCCGCAAAGCCCAGATGCTACATTTGGAGCAAAGCAGCCCATTTCCTTGCCAAGCGTAATGAAATATGTGCCATGTGTTTCAAACGTCATGGCATGAACATCGTGTATGGTTTTCCCTGCTACACTCCTTCCAGCACTCAGTTAGGGATAGCATATGGCTTAGTGGATGCGTATATAACCAGAAGTTTGCTGGTTCAAATCCCATCCTCTGCAGAATAGTAGTATGTCTTTTGTTGCCTTTAGCAAGACCCTCAACAGATCCAGTGGTGCCAGATAAAAGGCAGACCCAGCACTCCGACCCCAAGCTTAACCCTCACCTGTACGTACTGGTACCCCTATGGACAGCGTATTGGGATGTCCCAATATACTTGTACAAATGGCAAAGAAAGCATCAGTTCAGCACAGCTGGCTGATGACAGCAGTTTCATGATGCACAGCTTAAAATTTCATGCATAGACTAGCAGGATACCCTGCGGTTTGGCTACCAGGCACATTTAAGGGGTAGATGACACCCTAAGCTGCTCCCATTAGGGGGCAGTACAGTCAGAATAATTTTTTCCTCCATCTATCACTCAACAATTTGTGAGGCTTTGGCACTGTGTGTCAGAGATGGCGCCCCCTTGGGATCTGTCCTGTCCCTCTTTGCTCACCCTCTACCCAGACTTCAGGTACACCGTCAAGCTGTGCCAGGGGCATCTGAGGGGCACGGATACCCTGGTAGGTTCAGGTGCCCCCTGCACTTGACAGGGGCCCTACCATATGTAAAATCATATGCAAAATTGGCTGGAAGGCCCGAGATGACATTTTGGCAGGATGACAGAACAACTTGTTGGGAAGGGTTGGTTGCTCCTGGGCACCCTGGAGACAGCCCCCTGGTGGGGGAAGACGAAACTTGTATCGGCCATCATGACCAATGTTGCCCGCCCCCTTTAAAATGCGATACCATTCGCTCCTTTAGCAATGATGGGTTAAAGAGCACTACCAGGGCTCCTTCCTCCTCACATGGGCCCACACTCATCTCTGCCAGCTGCTGACGCCTCCTCCCAAGGGCCCCACGCTAATTCCTGACAGCTGTATCTGTGCTGTAGCCTCGCAGTCACAGCCTTCATAATCACCCCCAGTCTGCTGCTCTTCTTATTTTACAGTTGCTGAAATGAGCGGTTACTTTTTCAGATGTGTTGGGAAAAGTGCTGAATGTTACAGTTACTGTACAGACTTGACAGTGCAGTTGTGTGCCAGATCTCACAAACATCCATCCATCTTTCTCTTATCCCAGATAGGTTAGTCGAAGAGCGACCTGAAGGTTCTCCTGGGCAAGAAGAGGCAAAATGCACATGCACATCACACATCCCATCACACACTACAGGCAATTTATAGATACCAGTTAGACAGACTACATGTCACTGGACTGCAGGAGAAACTGAGAGCATAAGTAGGAAACTCTCACAGCACAGAGAGAACATACAAAATCCATACATACTGTGCCTGGATGAGCATCTCCTAAAACACACATGCACTTTATATCAGAATTTCTACTACACTATAAATAATGACCATTACACCCGTATGCTCCACAAAGGAGAAGATATTCACTGCAAACCTAACCTTATCCCTAAACTATATTACTTCACCTGCACGCTTTGTATAATGGTTGCTGTTTTATCTATTTTTACATGTTCTGGATGGGACACGAGTGAAGTAAATGTATTGCACAGCTCATAATCAGACAAAACATGTCAATTAGCACATAGGTGACGAACTGATGAGCTGAATACCATTAGGGTAATTAATTATCCTTAAAGTCCGTCCAGGAAATTCTGAAATCCAGATCTCACTGGGCAATGTCCTCACTACTTACTTAATGTTTATGTTCTAATATTTACAGAACATGTGCAATATATAAAAGACGATCAGCATTTAAATACAGATTAATAAAATGATGACAGAATATGGACGTTTCTTATATGTTAAAAGATTCAGAATCTTTCTCCTCCATTTACCAGGTATCCTTAATCCAAACTCTCACACTCTCAGGTCTATGATCATGGCTGCTCAGTGTATTTTTCTAATCTCTGGACAGCTTCTTACTGAGCCTCTGAAGAAACAGTTTCTCTGGAGCAGTATAAAGTGAAACCGAGGTGACATCGCTGGCTTTTCTGCTCTGGTATCTCCCTGCAAGAAACCACCTCGAAATCTTACCAAAACAGGGTTGCTTCTAAAAACACATCCATGCATGATACTAGAAAAGACTCAAGTATCTCCACTGGAAGTATCTCAAGGCACCTGGAAACAAGGTCACTGCAACATCTCTGCTTTGTCTCCCAGTTCCCACATGTCTCCTTCTAAAAGTATCTGTTCCTCCTGTAAGTTTCTTCAATAGTAACTTAATGAGAAATAATTCAAACGAAGGAGGGGGGAAAAAGTAAATCACTTTGTGTTCTAAACAAAAAAAATGAGTTGGAGAAATTTACATGACTCCTTAGTCAGGCCCATTTAAGGCAGAGGCCCACTACATAATCACCACACAAGGAGGCCCCCACAAGGTCATGACCCTTATACTGCAGGCGCAGGCATCACAAAGACAGGTAATTAGCTAAGCTCAACACCTCACATGTGCTAATGCCCTGTCGCCCTTATTTAATATTTATTGTGTTTTAAAGTCATCCACTACAAGGATAAGTGAAGGTGCCGGGTTTTTTTTTCACAATGTGTAATCTGCTCACACACTACATCCATTTGGAGGGTTTACACGATCATTAAAGTTTTACATTTTATTCCTTTTATTAATTTCACATTTTAATTAAATGAACATTTTTTTTTAGCACTGACAGTGGAACGGACCAGAACCAACACAATAAGTGCGACTGTCTTAGAAAGATAATCACACAATCACCGCACAAATGACCTCTGCCCCCAAGACAGGGAACCAATCAGCAACAAGCCGGGCTCCCTGTCACTGCCGTAATAGACTCACATGAATGGTTCTGCTCTTTGATGTGGTGGTCACTATGACACACACACACACACACACACACACACACACACACACACACACACGCACACACACACACCCTTCTCTACCAATTACCATTTCACTTTATCAAGGGACCTGGATCTCAATACACTATTGCAGTTGCTTGATTACCTCTTCTTGCTCCCTCCATTCTTCCCTGGGACACAATCCTGTAAGTATCTCAGACGAATGGACATTTAACGAAATCAGGGCAACTCACATTGGTGGCACATTCTTTACATCCCTTGTAGACAATGACCAGGGAAGATCCTTCACGGCTTCCTTTCCTGTCAAAAGAGCAGAGACAGAAATGAGTTCCACAGACAGATGAATGGGCAACGTTCTATGTGGTATGCAAAGTTCCGTATTCAGACGAGAGCTGGAGAGATGCAAATAAACAAGCTACTTTGCTTAAATGGCTCGAGTCCCTGCCCTTCCTGATAAGGTTAGACATGTAAACCAGCACTGAACTTTAGATCTAAAGTTACTTAAGCAAGTTCTGCTGATGGGCGATGAATAATGGATGTTAATTCCCCAATGGTAATTCATGCTAATGCACAAGAAGTGACTTTGACTTCTCTCAATAACACAACAAAACAGGGAAAATAATTAATGACTTTGATACATATTTTTTTTTGTAGTTTTGAAAACTTCAAAAAAAGCACATCTATTGTGTTTGTGTCTCTCTCCTCTCTCCCTGAAAATCGAAGCTTATCCCTAAAGCAACCAAGTTAAACAAAACACAAATGTCCCAATTCTGTTTTGTCGCAGTGGAATAAAACCAAGCAAGAGGTTTGCAGAGCCCAACCAGGCCAACAGGAATGTACAGTCGTCCTCATAAATGTTTCAAATTCTGCCTCCCGTTTGAAGTGAATAAAGATACAAGCCAGACAGAGCTGTACGATTCCAGCTGATTGGCACTCAGTCCCCTGCCTTGTGCTTATGATGCTGCAAGGTCTCTCAGGTAAACTACAGGCACACTAATGTATTAGACTAGGATGCCTGTCTGTATGAATAAGACGGGGCTGCTCTCTCAGGCAGGCGGGTGGGGTCTGTGGGGGGTGGCTTGCCAAGGACTGAGGGAGGAGGTAAGGGAGAGCCGCTTGAGAGTGTTTCTCAAATCAAATTGTGCTCACTGACCTGTAACGTGTAAGAAGCTGCGGTCGCCGCGAGCACTCGACGTGCCGAGCTTCGGGTCGCTCACAAAACGCACCTGAATTATATTAAAAATCCTCTTTGTAACCGCTCGACTCCCGAGGCGGACTTCACTCATACACCGAGAGCAGTGATCGTGGCTCTTGAGTTAGCGGTGGTTCAGCTTCATTGACCAGGGCTGTCCAAAGCGCTGCTGTGGCAGAGCATGCTGGGAAAGCAGACGTGTCAACAGAGGGCCTGTATTTATGGGGGCCGACGGGCCTCAGTAAAAAAAAGTCAGGACATCGCTGATGATCCAGGGGTGTATTCAAAAGCGTATGTATTTCGCATTGTGAAACACCGCAAACTATGGAATTTCATTCCCTGTATTTTGTTTATCAATTACATACTATATCCAAGCATATATTATATTATTAATAAGGAATAAATGGGTTTGGTTTAATTAACTGTCACAAACATGGATTGTGTTAAAATAGTAACAAAACGGGCCAATCCACAGGATATGTACCATTCTCCAACCACTTATCCAACACAAGGTCATGGGGGTGTCCTGCAGCCTTTCCTTGGTGGGGTAGGGCACAATTAATACTGACACGCCAGTCCATCACAAGGCAGGCACCCCCCCCACCCCCAGCCCAACTAATGGCACATCTTTGTACGGTGGGAGGAAACCTAAGATTGGGACATGAACCCCCAGAACAGTAGATGGCAAGTAACAGCACTACCCACTGTGGCCGCCCTGCCAAAGAACATTCATTACATAAAATACTGTTGCAGTTACGTAAAATATAGTTGATATAACTGAAGCAGATGTCAGTTTTCCTATATGCTGTTACTGAATTAGACCATTTGAACAGTCTACCCAGTCTTGGGAGGCATGTCTTCAGATTATTTCTGCCTGTAAATTTCCACCCAAATGCTGAATGAAACTCAGGAAGCCATCAAGTCCCCAAAAGCAGAGTCCATTACGCAGAAAAGACTTTTGCTGAGATTCGGCCTTCTGTGTGTGGAGCTGAGAGGGCCTGATAAATGCTGATACAACCCGCCACACGATTCTGGTTTACCGTGATGATAATTACACACACTGATGGCTAGCAGTGGTTCACACAAGCCCAATTTCATCTCCCCGACAGCTGTGAGAGCGTCATGATGGACGGAGTGGGGGACAGAATAGGGGAGAGTTTGACAGCAAACTAGATGAGGGGAGAATTTGACATCAAAATGATTTATTGTATATTCAGCGTTTTTGGGGACACATGGGGTCAGAGTGAGAGTGGTACAACTACCATGCAAATCAAAAACAAAAGATGGGGGCAGGTGCAAAATGATGTAGCTATTTTGGAGGTATACCAACAGTAATTGGTATTGACTAGGCGGGGGGGGGGGGGGGGGGGCCCTTTTGGACTGGGGCCGGTCCTCGGGTTTGTGGAAAACAAACACACAAGAAACAGGGGTCAGATGGATCAAATTAACCCTGACAATGCTGATCACCTGACCCTCCATGCCCGGGTGAATGGTGACTCCCCTCCCTTGCCAGGTAATTACTAATGGCTAATTATGATTATGATTATGGCTTTCCTTGTTCATCATGCTGTAGAACTTCATTACCATACAGGAGAAGCACATAAAAATCCCTGCTGTGTCACCCCCATCATACATGGTTACCCTTGTCAGTTTTCAGCCTGTTTAGTGTCATTCTGAAAAGGCTGGGGTGGAGCATACTCTTAAAGCTACAGTACCAGCACACTGTACCAGCTCATTGAGGGGAAGGGGGAGGAGGGGGAAAATATCATGCTGTTCATCATCAACTGAATGAAAAGGATAATACAACTCCGAGTATATTTAGCCATACTGTATCACCACTTAACAGGAAGTTAGTGCTGGCCCATTCTCTTGTCATATTCGGTACAAATTTATGAAGAAAGAAACTTCATTTTCCACTAGGATAAGGATGTTAATTCTCTCCGTGAGAGACACAGACACCCACGTTCATACGAATGAGAATCAGTTTTGTGACCCCAGCACAGGAGTCACCCAGTACGCAGTATGACCCACCATAAACACATATTGCATTTCTCTAAATGAATGATTTTTCTAAAAAAATTATAAATCCAACCTTTTTTTGCATGAGCTGGATGCTTTTTCACTTTGTTTTGTTTAACATCTTCTGACTCCCTAGCTTGTCTCACCTGCATATGTGTTTGTGGGCCTCATACTGAGCAAGATAGGCGAGGAATAAAGTATCACTATTCTGTTCTAAAGTGAGAATCTGAAAGCAGACACTGACTATACATTTTCTGGAACAGTCTGGTGCATTCTGTGGGCATCACTCAATTAAATCTTGAGTGAGGCTTAAACACTGACACCTAGCACCTTATTACAGAAAATGCACTGGGGAAGCAGCTCATGTACAGTGTGCTCTGCAAACAGTAATCAAGTTATAAGCGGAGATGACTCACAGGATGCAAAACGTTTGGGCAGAGGGACTGTGACCTTTGACTCCCAGGCTGTACTGTGACTCGAATGCAATAACCCCATTTGAAAACAGTCATTTTAAAAACTGTCAAATTCAAATAAATCGTCTTACAAATGTATAGAACAGGGTATTACCCAAGAGCAATATGAGTAAAATATGACAATCTGTGTATACAGCAGAACCTCTCCTCAATCTTCAAGCTAGATGACCATCTCCCCCAGCCACCATACTGCAGATTTATATGAATTCTGATCTTTTATTGCCTAATGATATTTTATTCAGAGTTTTCTTTACGTTGCCCTAAGGTCTCATACAGGCAAAGTTGGACTAATGTAGACATGTCTTAAATGAATGTGTTTGTGAGGTGAAAGAAATCCGTGTAGCACAGTGGCTGATAAGGGACACATACTTTCTGAGTTCTGATGTCCATCTGGAATCATGGCAAGTGTTAAGACTGAAAGACGTTCCTGTTGTAAACACCTACAGGCTCCCACCCAGTCCTATGACAATGTATGATTCTATTCATCTGTGGCCAGAAACACATCAGAAAGCAATGGATTGTTTTTGTAAGTGGTGATTAAACTTTGTATTCTTTGTAATGATGGGTTTGCATGGGGTTGTTTGAAGCTTCTATACATTCCACAATGCCATTCATCTAATTGGGCCACATTTTTGTTTGCCTCTTTGATCTCTTCTGTTTGCTTTTCATCCCAGGTACTTTTGTTTGGTATAACAAAGGATACAAGCTGAACAAGTACAGGGTGATCCATCCATCCATCCATTTTTTATAACCACTTGTCCTATTCCGGGTTGTGGGGGGTCCAAAGCCTATCCAAGAGACTACAAGTGCAAGGCAGGGAACCACCCAGGATGGGGCACCAAGCCATCGCAGAGCACACTAACACACCAGTCACTCACACATGGTCACCTATGGGCAATTTGGTAAATCAATGCATGTTTTTGGACTGTGGGGGGAAACCAGAGTACCTGGAAGAAACCCCATGAGGACACGGGAAGAACATGCAAACTCCACACACACACAGAGCCATGGCAGAGACTCACACACTGGTATTAGAGGTGTGAGGCAGCAGTGCTAACCACTGCACCCCACTGGATGATCTGACCCACAATAATTACCTCTGAGCATGGGACTGAAATTTTACTATTCAGGGTGCACGCTCCATAAATACCCTTCAATGGAAATTTTAGCAATAGATTCGTTTTTGAATGTTTCTTCTTCAGTATTTCAAACACATCCAGATGTTATGTTTATATACCAAAAGGCTTGGAACACTTGCTTAATTCTCTAAAAATGTTGCAAGTTTCATAGCAAAAGTCCATTGACAAGCTTATCAAGTTTATCATATCTGCAGTGGTACCTTGGTTTGCTATACAAGTGAGGCACGCCGACCGAGACTGAGCATGGGAGACGATTACCCACAATCCCGCAGCAAAACAGAGAGAGAAGAACCATCGGCTCAGTTGTGTTCACGTGACGCTCGACAAAGTGTATACGTAATACTCGTATTGCAAGATCTTGCTCGGTTTCCAAGTCAAAATTTATAAAAAATCTTGTAATCCGAGGTTCCACTGTACTGTGTCCTGATTTTTATTGATGGGGAGGCATGTTAGCATTATTGCCTCATACCTCTAGGACCAGGGTTTGGTGTTCTGCCAAAGCTACACGTTCTTCACGGAGTTTGCATTTTCTTTCTGTCTTCGTGGGGTTTCCTCCCACGCCCCAAAAACTATAGCACGGTGAGTTGGAGTTTCTAAGCTGCCCATAGGTGTGAATGGAATCTTGGGTTGTTCCTTGTCTTGCACCCGTAGACTCCAGGTTACGCCCCAGGAGAAGCAGTTACAGTGACTGACTTTAGTTCTGTTCTTGCTATTTTACTATTAATTGCAATTGTAGTCATTGGCTCCCAAAGGGATACTGAACACAAATGTTTGGTGTTTTATGTTATTTCAAAGGTTTTACTAATTAAAAAGCACCCATTGAGATTTTTAAAACTCAGAACAGCTCTTTTAGAACTATAATTTTGGTTACAATTTATAACTACTTGAAATGAATGTTTTACTTAACAGTACTGGTTGTTTCTAACGTGATATGCATTTTTTAGAAACAAATTTATAAAGTAACAGTTTTGTCATAAAACCAATACATTCGCAATATTATTGTTACGTCCTGCCTCCAACGATCCCAATTGTGTGCCACACCCACCTCGTTACCTCCTGTTTTGCCCTGATTGTAG
>JAABNY020000113.1:307089-322635 GCA_015164015.2 Brevimyrus niger | reverse complement strand
ACTAGCAATCAAACTAGTTTCGCAACCTCTGTTTTCTTCCGACGAAGAATAAAAAATATCGAACGTTTTATCGAACAAATTTTTTTATCGATATTGATCATATGTATATCGCGATACGTATCGTTATCGTTTTATCGCCCAGCCCTACCATCACCACACAACCAATTAACAAGATGTCAGATATACACTGTTACATACTCTTTCCATGTCATAAAGGAAATTGATTTGACTTATATTTTCATTTACAGTTGTTCACTCAAGTTTCCAATGCTTAACAAGAATAAAAAAAAAACCTGTGGTTTATGACATAAATTGAAAAGTGATAAAAACCTGTAGTATGCAAAACATTTGACTGGTGGCATACACACTCAATACGAATTGACACATAATATTTTTAACAAAGCACAACTATGCCAGAGGCACTGATTTTTATACAGTTAATTTACAGAATCTTTTATTATGTACTGCTACATTACTTCTGATCTTTTAATTTTTTCAGCCTTGAAAAAAAACACTGGCACTGGCCAATGAAGCGTCACAACCCCACTGCAGACAGGGACACCTGACAGATTAGCCTGGACCATATCCCCTCAAACTGAAGTGCCACAACCTGCCTCAGTCCACACCAACACATGGAAATCAAATAAGGCCAGGCTATTCTAGATTGACGTGCAGGTCCAAGCTACTATTTCTTATGACGGTAGCCCTCCAAACAAGCTCTGTGCGATGGGCAATTAAAGTGATGAGTCATACTCTAATTATGTCCCTAAATCTTGTGCAAAAAATTATTGCCAAGATTATGCCAATAGAAACTTTCATGAGAGATGTTGGTGTCTCCAGAGAAGGAAACAGGACTTTGATCAAATAAAATGTTTTTATTGAGGGTTTTGTAAGTGTCATAATAATGTACCAGCCAAAAGGTTTCCCACCAGCTTTTGTTTTTCTGAAACAGGCTCATGGGAGTTTTACTTACACAAAAAAATTCTGAGGGCAGAACGAAACATTATTGGTTCAGAGGGATAACCAGTCAGAATGTAGAGGAGGTGGGTCCAATTAACTAGGGGAGGCGGGACCATCCAAACAGATGTCTAACCACCTCTTGCTTGGACCCACCTTCTCTACAATCTGATTAGTTATCCCTCTAAACCAATCATTTTTCCTACTGCCCTCAGAACATTTTTATGCAAATAGAACTCCCATGAGTCTGGAACAGTTTGAGAGTATTTCACAAAACATCTGTCTGCATGATTTGCTGCTGCACTAGTTCACTCAGCGGCTGTCGTTTGCAGTGCAGATGTTGGGTCCTTTAGCCAGCCTCTCCTTTGGCTTCGGAGGTTGACACAGACTCACAGCAGGCCCAGAGTCTGCGTGCCACATCTGGGGCTGCTGCCAGCCAGACCCCGCAGGAGCAGCGACAGGGGTTTGGCATCACAGCAGCAGCGTCACGTAGACATTGCCAGATAGGAGAATCACAATGGTGATTTCATGAAGCCAGCGTTGTTTAGCATAAATTAACATGACGTGGATGAGATGTCTAGCATGCTTTGATATGTTTACCAAGGACAATGTCCCCATGAGTGAAAAGTCATTTGGAGGAATGGGAATTGGAAAGGGTGTCGGGGGTATGATGCGATCACGCTACACTCTGTATAATTAACGCTTGCCCCCCCCCAGCGCTGCACACACATTCATTCGAGCACTCAGATGTGCATAGTGCTTCAGTAACGAGCCTCTGGGAGGATCGGTCAGGGGGGGTCTGCACTGTGGTATGTCCCAGATAGACTCTAATGGGGGAACAGCACTGTGGTATGTCCCAGATAGAATGTGTGGAGGGAGGGCGCCATTGTGGTACGACCCAGATAGAATCTGAGACTGGCACCAGGGAAACAGAGCATGCCACATACTACCTTTGACCTTTGAGGGGAGACGGCAGCGACGGGCATCTGCAAATGCCATCCTGTCGGTGGGAGATGGCAAACAGTGGGGATGCTGTGGGGCCTGAACCAGCGGCGGGGTGGAAATGCTGTAGCATTATAGTGAGGGAATATGCTCCCATATGTACCGATCACACACTTGCTAATATTATGTAACATGAACCGGTGCGTGGGGGGTGGGGCACAGTTTGCTCCCGTCTGATCCGGATCGAGACGGTCCTGCCTCAAGCTCAAATGAAGAGTATTTTTAACTATCGGTGGTTTTAGGTGGAGAGCTATTAGATACTTCTAACACTGTCAAAGGATATAAAAGGCCATTTGGTGGTACTCCAGACCCGACCTCACTCTGCTTTTCAGCTGCAGGGTCCTAAGTGGGGACCGACCACCTCAAACCCCAGATTCTCAGGTACCTCTGAACCATGTAAGGATGGGATGGGAGGAAAACACTGGGATTTGGTTTTGTGGGTGGAAATGGAGATGAGGGGACATAAGCTACTGGGAGGAGGGTATTTCGACATAAGAAAGGGGGACTGGAAATAAGTATTAAAAATAATAGGTTATCTCCTAGAAGGGCTGGATTGGACATCAAGGTCTAGGGATCTATATGGGTCGGGGGGGGGCACTTACAAGACAACAGAGATTAAGTAAAGAACAGGAAACCTGTCTCACCTGTAAGGACAGTTAGACAGTGCTACCACCCCTGCAATGAAGCCAAAATTCCTGTTTCAGGAGCCTCTCCTGCAGCAGAGCACCCGAGACCCTATTGCATGTCGGCTCACCAAGCTGCAGATCACATCCTGACCTATTTATGTGAGAGTCACAGTGCTCATCTTGTGAAGTGCTGTTAAATTTTTGGAATAGAGTTGAAAGGTCCGCAGCCCTCTGACTGCTGAGTCATGTTCTGATGCTTCTGAAGATGCCAGAGGCAAAGCCTGTGCAGCGGTCAGGGGAATGTCACGTAGCACCAAGCATGCGAGACCGCAGAGGTGTGGGCCGGGCTGCTGTCATTTAGGTTTGTTTCCCTTCCACCCTGGGGCTTCACCTCACTGGGGTTATCTTCATCCTCATCTCCAACATCCACCTGAATATTTTCACTATTCAAGTTTTTTTTTAAAGGTCAAAGTGTGACCTCGGAAACAGGAACACCGAATATCTGGTGCACAACCATGAGAAAGAGCCACATAGAGAATAAAACACAAAAGAGGCCCATGTGACAAAGGTAAAATCCCTCCAGCTTTGCTGCTGCTGAACCCAGGGAAACATCAGTACCCTACGCGGTGGCATGCTTCCCACAATGCACTTTGGTACAGTGGGCACAAGCAAATTAAACAGACTCTGTGTCCTGCAACTGTAGGGCCAGAGACCAGATGGTCTGCAAATAAATAACACTATAAAGATACTAACATGGCCGCAAAGTACACCTGTTTACTTTGTGCTTGTACAGTATTCATCCACTGCATGTGTGTGATAGTGTCTGAATGCATCCCAAGTAGTGTAAGGAGGTGTGGCCACCAGCCATATTAGTGTGAAGAGTCAGCTTAATGGGGTTATTTGTAATGACTGTTGGGATCGTTGCCCGCCCGACCCGGTCCTGTGTGTTTTGTCCCTTTTTGACCAGCAGGTGTTGCTGGTCATCCTGCTTCCCCTCCCTCTGTCTTGTAGCCCTTCAGCCTCTAGTGTGCTTTCCTGGTACCCAGGCCACCGAGTAGCTCATTGGGTTTAATGAACAGCTCAGATGTGTTGTTGACACTCATTGTTTGTTAAGGTTTCCTAGTTTCTGTGTTTATTAATTGCAACTTATTCCACCTACTTCTTCTTGTTCCATGCCTGTCCTGATTGGTTGGGTTTAGTTAGGGTCCACACCTACCCATTGTTGTCAGTATGTATTTAAGTGCCTGTTCTTGTTATATTCCTTGTTGGTTCATTATTGCAGTTTCCCTGTGTGGCTGTTTCTCTGTGTTTGCTAGTTGTAGTCTTGTTGGTTTTTCCCTTTTAGTTTGCAGTTTTCCCGTGTTCCTTCCTGTCTTTTATATTGTTGTTCCCAATGTTGCTCCCTGCTTTTATTTCTAGGGCCCCTCGGGCACTTTTGTTTTCTGTTTCTCCCTTTCTGTTTGTTTCTGTTAAACAAAACGTGGAGCCTCCATGTGATTTGTCCCTCCTTCACTATTCCCTGTCATAACAGTGATGCAGTCTGGGACTCACTCATTCTTAAATATAAATTGATGTCTCCTGTTTTGTTTTGCCAACCCAGTAGCCTGAATAGCAAAGACCTTCAAAGACCTGTAATCTCTCCTATATGATCATTTATTCCTGATACCCCATGCCTTTGTGTTTTCCTTTTCTTGTATGTCACTTTAACTCAGACCCCCCTTTGTGTATATTATTATAGTCTCACCCTGTCCTGGATCCTGTTCAGCTAAGCAAAAGACAACATTTTGCCAGGAAACCTGCTCATTGTTGCGAAGCCCCTTCCCATGAACATCCTGCATAATCATAAGTCCCACCAACAAAACAGTATTTCAGAAAATATTTATGTGCTGTATCTGTGGTCAAATTACAGATGGAAAGGTGTTAGACAACATAGAAATTGTTACATTTGGCTCAGTTCTGTCGGATGGCATCATGTGTTTATGAAAGGTTGCACCTTTTTTTAGCAGGATGTATGTTATCACGCCAGCTTCAATAATTTTTGCAGAATAACAAGAATTCACAGATGAAAATAAAGGTTGCCATTAGTACAACCCACAGTGCTTTTTTTGATTTGATTGGCCAGATGGACATGGAGATCACAGAACTGTGAATTATTCAGCCTGACATGAACCAATACAGATATCACAAAAACAAACAGCAGACAGAAAAATGTTTTCCTGCAGATCCCGCCGAGTCCAGCACATCGCACGTCCGGCCGCCTGCTCCTGATAATCTTGTTTTTTTTGGAGGGGAGTCCTGTCACACCCTCAGGTGGACCCATGAATCATTTCCTTATAAGCCAATATCTGATCCAAAACATCAATGTTTGGGCCCGTGCTGGAAACAGAACCCTACCGGGTGCGGACAGAATGTATCTGTAATATTTCAGATGGAACAATGGTGACCCAAATGGAAAAATAGGCCTCGACACTGGAGACTAAATGACACAGACTCAGAGCGGCAAGTGACATCGCATGACATGAAATCATTGACATGGAGGACCAGCTAACATGCTCCAGCTCTGGGCAAAAATAAGTATGAACTAAGGTCAGAGCTTGAGGGCAGACAATTTTTCATCGACTGTTAAATCTACTTCTTAATGAGGTTCATTAACAGTAAAGCAGGGCCTGTAACTGCGATACATCAGTAAACACAGACCTGTGGGGATTTACGACTCCCTCCTGAGGAAGGTGCTGTGATGTCTGGGAGGGAGTCACCTGCTGACAGGGTCACAGGCGGCCTGGGCACCATTCATACATTCACAGCAGCGCCTCTTCCCAGTGGGGTATGGATGAAACACATGGAAAGCACATTCGATCACATGACCTGCTCATACAATCTTTTCGTGTGCCACGCCCCCCCTTGTTACCTCATGTGAATTCCTGATTGTTCTCAGCTGTTCTGTTCTGCATTTCCGTCCCTTAGTCCTGTGCATTTAAGTCCACGTCAGAGCTTGTATCCCCAGTTCCGTCATTGTATTGTCATGGTGATTTTTGTCCCATATACCTCTACGTCTCCCTCTTAAATCCTTTTTTGCTCCAGCCTTCTTGTCCTTCGCCTGCTTCCCCAGTCCAAGCTTTTCGTGTCATAACAATGTGTGCATGCTAATTTTTTATTGTTGTCATCATTAGCGCACTATTACTGTTTTGTAGCTTAATGTGTTAAGGAGTGTTACGTGTATTATGATTGCTTGTACTCTGCATTCCCCTACACTTTGTTTTTCTCCATTCTGCCTTTATTATTCTTCTTCTTATTATTTCTATTTACTCTCCCCATGGTGATTAATGTCTATTATTGTTATGACTGTTGGTTCTGTGTCTTCCCTCCCCCTTTTTTGTATAATCAGGGTACGAGGGCGGGTGAGTTTGGAGTGCCCACACTGCAATTGAATATCTTCACACTGTAACTTTAATTTCAAATAATGTTATCCTACTTAGAGGGACGGTGGTGTTGGGCAGAAAAAAAACACATTAAACATAAGCAGGAAATGTTGGTATTTTCGCAAGCATGTAAATAAATTCCTACTGTTGGTCTGGATTAACTCTTTGTATGTCCACCCATCTTTTAACCTTTTATCCTGGTTGGGGTCACTGGGAGTCCATTCCAGGCAGCATCCCAGTTGGGATGCCAGTCCATCACACTCAAACGGTCATACTATGTGGGCTCATAGCTCATAGCGACTTAATCCATGCTTTCTGACTGCTGGATGAAACTGGAGACCCTGACGGTAACCCTGGTAACATGGGCGGAACACACAGAATAGATTTGTAATTCTAAACCTGGAGGTGTCATGCAGCGGTGTTTAGATATACCCAAAATTCTATTTCAAAATGCATGTCGTACGTATGGAGGGTGGGGGACATCAGGGGGGTGGTGTGCCAAGTGTTACCCAAATGGCCTGGTAGAATACTGCTTGATGGCTGTGATGTAGTGTTTTATTTATTCTGCAGTCATTACAAGCAGTTGTGAGCTTGGGTTATAACTGGTGAGTTCCACCTTGCGGGCTCTGGAATCATGAAACACAGCGAGCCTCACAATTCCCTAATAAACCCTCTGTGTAATGCATGATGTTTACAGCATAAGCCCAATAGTGAAGCAATGACATTATGTGGTCTCCACATACCATATACATGGACTTGCTGATTACAACATTTGAAAATACGATCGTCCCTCTGCATTTACAAGGACTCGGTCCCAGGTCCCCTCTGCAGTTGCTGAAGTCCCTTATATAAAATGCCACAGTATTTTCATAAAGCCTATGCACATCCTCCAGTAAACTTTAAATCATCTCTAGATTACTTAAACTACCAAAGGCAAATGTAAATGCTGTGTAAATAGTTGCTATACTGCATTGTTTACTAATAATGACACTTAATGGATCCCTGTGAAAAATTTGACGGCAAGTGACAGCAAGCTTGGCAGCAAAGGGCAGCCACCTGAATCGGGGCCCATGGAAGTTGGGGTTAAGGGCCTCACCCAAGGGCACACAGACGTAAGTGTTCTGCCCAGACAACCAGCAACCATCCGATCCCAGGCACAGAGGGTTAGCCTGCTGAGTAACTCACTGCTAAGGAATAACGACAAGTCTGTAGAGGTTCAATATAGATACAAACACCATACATATAGAATATATAGTTATTATAAAGAAAATTCACTCTCTCTCTACTTACACATCACTTAATTTGTGTGAATGCAAGGTCATGCTCAGTGCATAGCAAATTAATGTTTTGCTTTTTAGAACTTTCTGGATTATTTAAAAAATAATTTAACCACAGTTGGTTGAATATGTGGCTGTGGAACCCACGGATGCTGAGGGCCAGCAGCCTACTGTGTCCTGATACAGTAGGTTCACTGATGAGTATTAGCTGGAATATTGTCTCATGTCGGCATGTCAATTCACCTGATGGCTGGGTGGATTTTAAAGGCTGTGGTTCCAATCAAAATGCACAGATTTTCAATTAAATGAATGAAACTAACCATCTGTCAGCCATGGGGTAAATATCACCCCTGAGACGTGTTAAGAAGGAATACATTTCATCCTTGGTGTGATACCCTGTTAAAGAATGGTGTATTTACAAGATATAAAAGTGCAAAATGACTTTCACTCTCTGCCTCTCCCTGGTGAGTTTTCTGATAGAAAACATATTTGACAAATGTGGCCGACGTAAACTTATTCTCCAAAACGGGGAATGAAGAAGAAAAAGTGACAGATGTAGGAAAGTAAAATAAAATACTGGTTAAGGAGGAAGAGGAGAAGGAATTGCATGAGGAAGAACACGTGAACTTAACAGGTGTCAGAACAGGCTTGGTTCAGGTCTGAGATAATGGGCTGTTCACTAAACAGCTACTGCTTTTCACCAGTGCTGTTCTGCTCGCTCCCTATGCACAGGGACTCTGGGCCCAGGTTCTCATTTCACCATCATTCTACCTCTTCATACCATTTTGAAATAATGTCATGTTTATAAAATAAATAAAACATAAAATGTAACGTAAAACCAAAAAAATAAAATAAAAATGTTGCTACACCTTTGATTAAAACAGAGACTATTCCTGGAAAATTGTAGCACTGCGGAATGGATGTGATCCAGTGTTTCTGTGAAAAAACTGAGAAAAAAAATGGAGGTAACAGCTAACAAAGAGGTCGGCAGACTCAGCCGGCAGCTCCAGCGATAGCGGGCGACACGTCTCCCCGTCCCTCCCCCGGTCCCTCGCTGTTCCCATCTTATGTTCCCGTCCTGTCCTCTGAGTGTGGGACAGGTGCCCTTCCGTCCGGCCTGTTCCCATCAGCGGTGTCAGCACCAGCTGTGCCCAATTTCAAACGAGCCCCGGTGAAGCCGGGAAACAGACAAAACCGGGACAGAACTGACACGAGCTGTGGCTCAAAACCGGGACAGAACTGACACGAGCTGTGGCTCAAAACCGGGACAGAACTGACACGAGCTGTGGCTCAGGTGTGGAAGCCAGTAAATTCAGAAGAGGATTTGAACGTCCTTGTTCAATGCAACACTGGTCAATTTGTGACTGTGAAAATTCTTTGTGGAAAATAACCCAAAGCCATAGCAGTGATGACAGCAACATCATAGTCTGGGTTTTAGTGAAATGTGCACAAAATGATGGGGCAGAGTGCGGGGGTGGGGGGGTTAAAGGCCTTCGATAAAGGCCTTGCTCAAGGGCCCAATGAATCATGCCTATTTTGCCTATTTTACCGATTTTAACCAGTAACGTTATTTACATCATAAAATCAGAGGCCTAATCCGCTGATCCGGGGATGCTAATGGGCGGGGATGTTACAGCTCTGTGGCAGTAAATGGATGCAAATTTAACATTTTAAAAGAAAGGGACTTCAGATGCGTAGGGATGGTCAGTCCTAATAATACACGTCTGTGTCGAACCACGAAGCAAAGCAGCAGGTTCAACACCTGACTTCATCGTTAAAGGTCTGATCTTCACCTGTCCCCCTACGTGGAGGACAGCCTGGCCGACTGTGGCTCCTACCTTGTCTTTAAAGGTCTAGGCAGATGGAAGCACAACATGTAACCCACAATGAGAGGACAGAGGCTTGGAGCAACGCGGACCTGGCCGTAAACACAGTACAGTCAAAGTTTGACGAAGCAGGATGTTTCTCTTGCTTTTATATTTTGTCCAGATTTTCTAACCTAACTTTTCTATCTGTCAACGTTGAGGCTCTAAATGACATAATATTTGAAATGCTAGGGTCGCTATTACAGTTCATAACTCTTCATTGGCTGTGTTGTTTTTAAGGAGAAGTTAAAGGAAGCAGTAGCTAGTGAAGAAAGCAGCATGGCGACACGGCATGAGGCCGGCAACGACAGTCCATCCCCCATAATGGTGCCTCAGGTTAGCCCTCTCCCATGTGGGGAGAGGGGTTACTGAGCCCTGGCTCCGCTTCTCTTATCGCTTTCAGCAAACAGCTGATGATTCTGTGTTCATATTCCGGGAATGCGTCTCCTGGAGAATGCGACACTCACGGTCGCATTGACACACAGCCTCGGGGCTGCCTTCGGCACACTGTCTGGCCGGAGGGGTTCCTGGAAGCAAGGTGTGAGATCCTCAAATCCCCTCCCTACCCGGCTGACTCTGACTGCTCTGTCGGCAGCCTGTGGGTCACAGGGTACAGTTTGTCTCCACTGGCAGAGCCGGGTGCCCTTCAGCGGCGGCCCTTGGGAGCCTGGCAGTGCCCGCAGGCCTTTAGGGCAGCCAGGGAACCGCTCCGTGGACTTAAAGCTTGGGGGCACCTAGGCTCTACGTGACAGAACGTTCTCTGCCAACAGAAAAAGAGGCACCTACGAGCATCTTGCTAGAGGAGACCCGTTTTACTGCCTCAGCCACTACAATGGTTGTGATGGTATTTGCATTAAATGTTCATAAAAGGTTTATTTTTATTTACAGGGGTTTCTCTTTTTTTGTCATTTGATGCTGGGAAATCTCAGTGTCATCCGTTTGGGTGAAAATGATTTCATCCATCCATTCATCCGTCTATCTTCTCAATGAAATGCACTGTATGCCAAAATGTTTTCGTGCTCTAGGATCATTTTTCTTGACAGAATAGAGATCACAAATATCCTGTAGTACTGTTTGTCGACTTCTGGTGCCCTCTAATCAACCCCTTTGCTAGTAAAGAGTAGCGTGCTAATCCCTTGAGTGACCTCACTGAGAAAACACCTAGGGAGGTGAGGCCTTACTAGTGTGTCAAAGCTCATGGGAATCCTTCCTTTCAGAGAGACAAAGCTATTGAACTAATGGTATGCAAAAAGCAGCGCCTCACATCTATTAAATGGATTAGGGATCAAGACAACAAAGCAAAAAACTTGCATCTGTACTCTTTTGTAAATTTCATGGGCAAATAAGTTCAAAGCTTATTTGGCCCTGAAAAACGGTAAAAGATCAAAGTAAACCAGTGTAAAGGGTTTTTACCCCCCCCTTGCCGCGGCATCTGGTGTTGGTGCGAACGGTACTTCTTCCGTTAATAAAGCCCGGAGCCACACGAGTGACAGCGGGATGAGGTCAGGAGCTGAGGAGTCAGAAACATGCCGTGGGGTGAAAGGTCAAAGCACAAGAAGGACGAGGGATGGAACCCAATTATTCCCAGCTGAGACGAGGAAGAGACAGCCTGGAGTGAAGTATACTGAGGGCAGGAGAGGTGTGTGGCTTTTGGTGCAGAAAATTCTGATTAATGCTTGACGGCAGCATTGTCTCCGCGGTCAGTGGTAAACTGATTAATCTATGATATCCTGGCAGAAAGCGCCAGACCCACGGATTGCCGTCATTTTCAGCTCGTATCAATAACACCAGAGAGGGAGGCCCAGTTACAAAGGGAATTCTTGCAGCTCTTGCTGGACAAATCAAGCAGAAAGCTTGCTAGAAAAATTCTGGAATGTTCCTCCATCTTTAGCTTTCAACACCCTGTAAACCATCCTTCGAACGGCGGACCCATTAGGTGAGGCTGGACACGCGCTTTTTATTTTGCTATAAGACATTATTTACGGCGGTATTTAGTAAAGCCCCACAGAATGGCATCAGTCTGACTCAGCACCCTCATCCTATGACACACATTTGTAAAAAACATTATGATCCACATGGAAATTGACGCAAAGCGGGATCTTCTCCATGCCCCCTGGCCCACTGTCGAGCTCTGCAGTTCCAGACTGCATTCACGTATCAGGTAATTCAGGTAACTTAATCCTTATCTTCATCAGATAAAGTTTAGTGAGGAAGCACTCCCTCATATCCGTCTTTTCTGTAAATAATCGTCCATCCTTCCATTCATTTTCCTGAGCCACTTCCTCCAATACAGCCTGGAGACTATCCTGGGAAGCACAAGGTACTAGGCAGGGAATGCACTGACCAATATTCAAGTCCCTCACGGGGCACACACTCACACACACTTACGGACAGGCCTGTCGCATTATTCTTGGGCCTGAGGCAAAAGTACTACAACCAGGCCATGACATGCAGCCTCTCCCACCCTAGCCCTCTCCTGGGCCTGCAAGACATTTCTCAATTGTCCCCACGAGACAGTGGTCTTGTTTCTGGAAATGAATGCATTCAATCTGCAACAGGACCTCACATTTGTATAGACAATAATAATAATACAATAATGAAAATAAATGACAAGGCCATAAGCCCACTATGCCTCTTGCAGTCTTTTATTTTATAACAAAATTTTAAGCATCCTTTTCCTTTTATGTAAAGTTCCAATTCCCATGGGACTGGGATGCCATTTTCCCTTATGCCCCTCTAAAGATTTTCAACATATCTCTTTTCCTGAGGTGGATGCCTGTAACAGGGCTTGTTTGATGGTTCTTTGTTGTGTCAGCTTCATTTTTAGTTTCCTTAACAGTGTCTGAATCTGTCCATTGGGAGTCATTTTCAGTGGCTGGTGGAAACTGATGTCCTGCTTTAACCTAAAATGTAACCTATTCCCAGCAGCAGGCTAGAAGCGCTACTGACCGCAGGACACGAATCCTCACACTCCTATATCAATTTATATGCTCTAGTTATTAATAATGGGTAATGAGGTGAAAGCATGATTTTACTTTTTAAGGTCTGTTGAGGAAAGCAGGCAATGTCACTTTGACTAGAGTGTTTAATGTGTTCATTTGTACCATGTGTCTATCTCTTTATAACTGGCTAACCCATGCTATGTTTTTTTTTTAATGATGTTATTTATGTGTGTTCATTGTTTTGTGCCAACTGCCTTTAGAGTGAGCCAATTTGTGGGTCTTGAACTATAGTTGTATAACAAGGAGCTGTGTGATTGTGCATCTCCAAAAAGAATGAATGCCCACTGATCCACGTCCTCCATGTGCAGAAATCAATTTCGCATTCTTGCCACTAGGGCTTATTTTGCTCCCAGGTAAAGGCATATTTCTGTTTTTGTGATGGGAGCAGCTGTAGAACTCGGAATGGACCATGTAAACCTGACCAAAAGCCCCACCTGGACACAAAAGCCACTGAAGACAAGGCCTCCTAAGCTGAGGGTTAGTGTGTAGGTCCTAACTGAAAACCCTCAGACTTATCCTTTGGCAAGGCACTTAAAGAGAATTGCTTCAATATCCCGTCCAGTAAATGGTAAGTTGGTAGATTTCCTACCTAAAAGGAATATATAGTCGCACTGTGTGTATGACCAATGTGCTGATGGTTAATATTCTGGAGATGAGAAATCATATTCTGATTGTATCGCAAACATAGTCATGCGTGAGCTGATTTAACATTGTGTCGTATCATGTCTTTGTATGGCAGTTCTTCTATGCCTTCTGCTTGTTTTCCCTGGAACCTGGAGCCTCATCCATGTCCCCACACGGCAAGCAGGTCCTTCGTCTTTCCTCCAGCATTTTGGTTTGCTAATCTGGTGAGTTAGTGTTTTGTAATGGCAATGGTGTGGTTTCAGAAAAGTGCCAATAAAATACTTTTCCCCTGAGGCAATCAAGAAAGCTGAAGGTTTTACAACCTAAAAACACAAGGTGATGTGGAGGTAGAAATGCAAGGAAATTAAAAACATCAAATGTTGACTTAATTATAATCGATGAACAGACCTACAGAAGTGTGTTGGCCTAGAGTGAAGTGAACAGGTGTGTGAGATTAGCTCAGATGATGCAACAACAGGTTCTCAGTGCGGAGAAAGTACAGTTACAATCACACACCTCCCACCCTCCCGCTAGGCAGCTCAATAGGAAGGGAGACACCTAGTGGATCCATTCCACTTTGTGTCAAACCTCCAGGTTCTTCAAACTGACTTATTCTCCAGACAGATCAACTCAAACTGCATGCTTTAAAAATGATCCAGTGCTTCATAGGGTTTTTAGTGGTTTTCTGTGTACTTATAAATTTCAGCATGATTTACAGGATGGCGTGGCCCCTTACTGGGTAGTGTTATTGCCCCATACCTCCAGGGAAGGGGGTACAGTATGAATCCCAGCGTTCACCGTGTATCATGTGGCTTCCTCTTGGGTTCTCTGCAGTCCGCAGACAGTCACACCAACTGGAATCACTAAATTGCCCCGTGCACATATGTGCCTTGTGATAGGGCGGCAGGGAATGAATCAGCATCCTGGGACTAAGGAGATACAAGCCACCAATCACCATAAATGGAAAACGCATGCAGGCAGACTGCTTGTCACCCATCCCTGGGTGTTTCTGCACTGGATTGTCAGGTGACCTTCTGTGTTATTCATGAGATTTGTCATTGCAGGCCCTCTCTGAAAAAGCCAGCCGCATTGAGATGAAAAAGCACACCCAGATCACTCTTAATTTATAGATAAAGGGAAATTCTGAGTCTACTGCAGTACATCCAGTAGTATTTCTGCCAAAGTGTGGTGGTGACCCACACGTCTGCGAGAGTGAACGAACGGAGAGGCAGTCATGTGATTGATTACGGGGTATAAAAACAAGATCACCTCATGGCAAGTTGATCGCTTCCATGAAAATATATCGAGTGGAACCAGGATGGGCTGTGACCGCATTCAATATTCAGACAGAAACATCGTCCCCTAGAACAACTGACAAAAAAAAAAATCAGTACAAGGTTTGGATGTGGAGTGGAGCAAGCAGCTTTTTAATTAAATCACACACTAACTGGTAATGAAGATTCCCATCTGTGTCGTGCTTAATGGCATATGACGTTCGAAAGCTTCTAAGTAGTGCGACAGAGAAACAGCTTCCAGTGTGACCCGGTTCGCTGTCTCAGGTGCTGCACTGAGTGGAATTGGTGCCCATACTGGGCCGCTCCTCGCATTGTTCACAAACCCTGAGCCAAACGGTGATCTCAGCATGCAGCTACCGGACTGAAACGTACACCTGACACAAATCAAACGCAGATGCATCCTATCATCCATGTGCATGAGGGTTTTCAGTCAAGGTACCGTAAGAGAGCACAGCTAAGATTAGCGGCAGGTGGCACTAAAAACACTACAATGTGGTGAGAAGGTTGCTGGTTCAAGTCCCAACAGGGGTACCTTCTGTAGCACCTTTGCTATTAAAATAATCATTAAACATGTATGTTCATTTTTATGACTGGGAAGGGATCAGATAGCATTAATATTTACCCAGGTTTAATGTGAACTTCACATTGTAACAGGACTGACACATTTAAAAGGAAAACTGACTGTATACCATAAAGAATAATCGTGGTTAACTGTCCCCGCGAGGCGGCATTTGGAAGATCCCCACAGTTCCTTTTAAATCCAAAAAAAAGAAAAACCTGCACAAACTGATAAACAGGGCAGCCTGATTGTGACTTAGGGGACAAATCTTTATCAAACCCCCAACAAGACACATAATTGAACTTAATAAACAGAAACTGTTTTTCTTAATAGAATAATGTGCTTTTCTTCAAAGCAGTGGCTTATTAATTTAGACAATTTCTGAAAATAAACATATCAGCTCTTTGGTTTGATTGCTCAGTCACGTCTCACTGCACCCAGACCAAGATGATTATTGTAACATAATAAAATACAGCGCAAATGTTTTGATTTTTTTTGAAAGACAAAAGGCCAAACTGTGAAAATCAGTTATTGTGTGGTGCAGCTGTATGCTGCGTGTTATAAGCAGAAAAAACGGGAAAATGTGGGACATATGATACTGTAATAAAGAGTATTTATTACTCTAATCTCAAAGACCCATTACTACAGCTCATGGTTCTTCTTTTTGATTTTGCAGGGGTGCAGAAGTACCAACGGATGTCAAAACCATCCCTGACTATTCATGGTCACATGATCAAGGGAATTAGCATCAGTTTGCTTGTTTATGTGTCTCCATGTACTATGAGCATGTATTATAACACAAAAAAGAATCAAGTCATTTAACAATGAACAATACTTGCGTTTATTTTATGCCTTATCTTCTGGGAAGTCAGCATCTTCTAAAATAAGAGCAGCAATTAATTTTAAATTGCCTTTTACTT
>JAABNY020000113.1:273440-306921 GCA_015164015.2 Brevimyrus niger | reverse complement strand
ACTCCTGAGATCTAACAACCCAGTTTGGAACCAAAATGGTCTAAATGCAAATAGTATTGCTAGCTTCTTCTGTACTTTTTTTTTGAGCACCTGTCATTGTTCAATATATTAGCCCATGAGCGATGTAGCCAACATGGCCGCCTCAAAAGCTGCCCTGCCTCACATCGTTTGACACGGCTGCCCTCGTTCAGTTTAGTGACAATAGGTGTCGTTCATCATTTATTTACTCCTTCGTTGGTTCTGTGAGGCCTGGGAAGAGAGCTGTCCGCTGGCACTCTGGGCCCATCTGTCAGCAGATTGCCAAGCCCCGGTCCCCCATGTCTGTCCTCCCCTTTCGGTCCCTGGCAGTGCCTAGTGCGCTTCCTGCAGAGCCTGGTGGTGCCAAGCCATGGCGACGGCTCGCCCTCCCCCCCTCCGTCCCCCAGCGCGTTCGCCTCCACCCCGGCGCATTCGCCTCCACCCCCAGCCAAAAACAGCCCCAACATCCTCCCCTTTCTCTGTTTCTCCACCTGAGGTGCTTGGTTGTTTTTTCTCCATAGCAAAATTACTTCTGGAAGCCAGGGAACTGTGAGCATTTTGGGGGCATGAGGGTTGGCTGGTATGTTTCTGCCAAATATTTAACCTGTTAATGAGCTGCAAATTACTGCTTCCTCTTAAAAGCAGTTAATGGGACTGCCAAGGTCAACGTGGAAAATTCCCCAGAATGCTGAAAATTAAGTAAAACTGCAGCCCACACCACAGGACAGAGGCCGGGGGTGACAAGGGCAGAATTACAAGCTTTTGATCAGGGATTTGTGTTTAACCGGCACTCGGCAGATTAACGGCTGTTAATGGATGGCGTGAAGTTAACAGGGAGAGCGACTGGAGGTCTCCTGGGGTGGAACAGATTGGGATTTCTGACCCATTGTGGGACGGACTTCCTATCAAAGTCGCTCCTGATGGGAAAAATAGCTTTGAAACCCACAGTTCATGGTGTGCTACCAATCACGCACTGATTGAAACTTTATTGAGACCCAGTGAATGCTTTATCTATTCCCAATAGATTTAACCAGGCTATGATTGACAGCCACGGTGATCCCAAACACCAGAGGATCCGGAACCTTCCGATTGCTATAAAAGAGTCTTCCCCACCATCGACTGCATTTATTAATGAGATCGGTACTACTGGGAGAGATGGCACATGATTCTTTAGCAAATACTAACTGAAAACATAAACCATTTTGATTATGTGAAAAATCTCAGCAGAAATCTGGGAAAAAAAAGACTGACAAAAACCTTTAGGAAGCACATGACGTGGTTCTGAAATTCTGTTTCAGTATAAGTATTTACAGCTGTGAATAGGATAGGATGATAAATTATGACTGCATAGTGCAGAAAACAAGATCAAATCCCATATAAAGCCCAGACCGGAAAATAAGAAATGAGAGATCATGTGAGACTTCCTATTAACATTTAGGTAAATTTAGCAGAAAACGTGTTCACTTTGATAGTCTACCAATCCTACCAGATAAATACTTCTGAACATAAAATCATACAAATGGAGGCTGTAAAATCACCTCCACAGTCCATTGAGGGCAGGAAACATATTTTGTAGACAGATCTCTCCATGTGTGCACCTGCAGGACGTTTACTGGGTCAGGCTGCGGGTCCTTTTGAGAAAATGAATAACATACTTAAGTAATTTTAGGTTTTATGCTATGGACGTTCTAAACAAACAATTTAATGCAATAAAATTATTTTTATTTAAGAAGATCAGTATTTAAGATCAGAAATAGTCCCTTTAAATTAGCATTAGATCCAAACTTTAAGAAAGTAACCCAAGCAGAGGACAGAAAACAGCCTACTTCATTCTGTTAGCACACTTCTTAACCCAGAAAACAGAACTGCTTGTGTACTTTAATAATCTTCTCACATTTGCTAATTAGAGTTTATATTTGAGTTGTAATAACGCCTCACCCATGGGATCCATGTATGCTTAACAAGGTTTTAAGGAATTTTTAAGGTTCAATCTTCTTTCTTATTCATTCCAAATAAACCGTCACCCACTGTGCAGCCATTATTTTGAAGGTTTATTAGTTTGGTGGGCAAACCGTACTGCATTTTAAGATCACAGGTATGTTTGATTCTAGATTGGTATGGGAGAAACTAAAGTACTTTCACTGAAATTAAAAAGGCAGTTTTTAATTCCAATTTGATTCATTTTGGAATCCTTTGACAGAAATGAAATGATAAGCAGTGCCTGAAAACCTACATTTCTTCGTGAAAATACAACTTTCATAGAAAAAAAACAAAAATGAATGCCTTATCCTCTAAACTCTTCTTAATATTTCACATTTCCCTTTAGCGCTTTGTTTCACTCACAAAGGCACAGAGGGAGTTTTTTTTTAGACCGTTCTTTGGGGAAAAGCAGCTCATGAACCAATTAGAGAGGACTGGGGCAGGTCAAAGGGCAAGACAAAGGTCATGACTGACACAAGACACAGCGAACATTAAATGGGAGCTAAAAAAACATTCGGATGACATACTGGCCTCACATCTCTTAGGCTGATGGGACATGACTGCTGGTATTCATTTCTTGTGTCTTTTGTGGATTCTCCCTGGCTATGTAGCGTCCTCTCAGTCCAAAGAGAGCTAGGGGGTCATCCGGTGTCTATAAAGCCCCCTTTTATTAGTGTGCTCCCTGTGATGGGCAGGTATCTCATGAATAGTACGCCCCATGCTCCCGGTGACCCTGAAATGGATAAGCATCAGCGGGCTACATGTTTCTTGGTGTATTTTGCAACTATGACAGCCGCAGAACAGAATTCAAAATAAGGAACACTGGCAAACAGAGACACCCCAGACTGTGTACACACGGCCCGCTAGGTCTTCTACTGTCTGACTTTTACTCTTTGACAGGTTGGTCTCCAAGTACTGAGGCTGCTGTTTGCCAAGTATAAAGATAAGACCACTGGGCTGGACTCAAGTGCCAAGTTGGGACAGGACTGAGAACTGGAGCAGCAAACAGGATGCGAGATCCTATGCTACAGTAGTTCAGAAACTAGAAAACATTTCTGTAGGTCAAAGCCAGAACCAGTCCAAACAGAACTGAAAACCATCTATGACCAGGATTTCCAGCTGTCACGCATCTGGCATGACACTCAAAATTAGCTTAATCAAAAGCATCGGATGTAATTTGCGAACCCTGCAGACTATTTACAAGGTAATACAACACTTACATACATGTAAATGTGTGTGCAGACTTGTCTCAAATCGAAAATCTAAAGCCAGCCAGCTGACCAGAGTTGGCAATGCTGTATCAGCAAACCTAGGACTAATAAGGGATACATTACGTAGACAGACCCTAAGTAGACAGAGAGCGAGATTAACTGCAGGTGTGAGTGATTAATGATAGGCGTGACCTGTTCCAGCTAACCTGTGAAGCAGAGGGCAGTGGAGTGCTCATTATGGGATGCATGGGACCTTGTTTGCTGTGTCTGGGCCCTAGACTTAACCCTGGATGGATCTGGACACCTTCAGTGGCTTTAGCACGACTAGACAAAGCCTCTTTAAAAATACTCTGCTTTTAAACCATCAGGCTAATATGTGATTTTTAAAAGGATCATTAAACTATTGATTGATACTGAATACTGTATTGATCCCTCTGGGGGGAAAATCCCTCAGTCCCACAGTAAAGGAAAGGACAGTACTAGATATAAAAAGATGAAGTTTATTAAGACCATGATGAAGCAGAACTAAAATAAATGTGAAATGGGATGTTTACATGGCATAAGGACTCTAGACAAAATTAAGTAATTTACATTAAGCAATAGTAAAAAAAAAACAGGCATTACTATCATAATCCCAACTTAGAAAGAGAGAATAAATTGATGTGCAGCAGAAATAGCCAGTCCGATGGAATGAGGCACATAGGTTGACAATATATGTGCTCATATACCAAACGGTTTCCCCCATAAAGCTTTTGCCCAGCGCAGACAGCAGTGTCCTGTCACATGACCTTGTGCTTTTCCTCTGTGCATTGTAATCTGAGCAAGGACACAGAGTAACGCTTCAACCATGAAGCGAGTCAGGGGTGAATCAGCTTCTCATCAGTCTGAGCCAGTCACTGCCTCCCGCTGCACGGAGAGGCAGCCACGTCCATTACAGCGGCAGCAAGGCGTAAGGAGCGAAGGAACAGCACATAGCCGGGCAAGAAGAAGAAACTGGACACACGTCGCGTGGCTCGAAAGGACAAATTGAGGCACGCTATAACTGTCACTCCAAACTGAGCTACACTCACAAGAGAACAGGTCGCTGTTTTTGTAGACAGTGTGTTCCGGTTTGTCAGTAAATAGGATATTCACAGAATCTATACTTTATAGCTACATACTTATGCTGAATAACAAAAAGCAAATGTAGTGGTACCTCGGTTCTCGAAGTCACTAGAACTCGAGTTTCTTGAAAGTCGAACAAACCAGTTGACCTAGAACTCGATATGAATATCAGAAGTCGAACATTGCTCACCAAAAATTTACGTAATAGTTGTACAAGTGTTACAACCTAAAGGTTTGCTATTCACGAACAAATGAACGAATACAGAGTAATAATAAAAATAAACAATGGACCGGATTCAAAGTCTTTATTGTGATGTTCAGACTACACTACAATTCTTACAATAATGCTTTCATCACAGACGAGGTGATTAACTATAAATGACATGCGTGCTGCTCTCTGCGCTACAGCAGCAACGGGGATAAGCGCCCAGGAAGTGGTCCTCCAGCTTGGAGAGGCATCAGCCCTGGACAAGTAGCTAAGAGCTTCCTGAAGCTGTCAAGTTTAGCTCCTTAAGCACTTAATACAAGCTTGATTTAACCGCATAGACCCCTAATTTACCACAGTAAATTCAGTGTACATTGAAAGTATTCAACCCCTCTGGAACTGGACCTTATAATCAGTAAAATGCAATTATTATATATTTTTTTTATTAAAACAAATGAATGCATTACACAGTAAAAGTACTGTATAAGATGAAAATGCCATTGCAAAACTTTTACCAAAACAGACGTTATTATTCTCTGGTCTATCAAAATGTCTTCAGAAGTTACATCACTATAGACGAGAGTGAGTAATGGTGATAACGTCATAAGTTCTTTAAAAACACTGGTGAACGGAAGAACAAGGAAATTATGGGAAATTTCGTATCAGGTAAATTTAAAATGTTTATACACAAGAAACAGGAGCAAAAGGCTTATTTTAAATTTCAATAGTTGTGTATAGTTGTTTTTCAGTGACACCTACAGTATACAGTATGTTGTTTAATATCAGTCAGGGATGACTGGTGTGTGTCCACAGACTGTCGTTAAGTCTGTTGTAGAGAGTATCATACCTGACATTCCTGTCATAATGATATTTAGATCTATTAGCACAGCTAATCTTTTTGCCCCACACAGAGTTACTCACATAGGCTTAACACACTTCAGGAACAGTTATTTAAAGTAAATTCACATGGTCTAACTGGCAGGTGACAGTAATCTTTGCTGTTGTCAGCCTGACCTTTATGAGGACTGTCTCTGTTTTTCGGCATTTTAAATGCTGTCACTGTTAAATTTAACCCAGAGGCAAAAGATGATTCAATGAAACATAAGTATAATTCTGATAAATAAAAGCACACTAACCACACAGTAGCTATGAGGCAGGAGATAATTCACCAGTTTAATATGAGTGATGATTAGGAGGCCAGGTATGATACGGCCACAGTGGGGTAATTTTAGCTAAGACATCAGGGTAATCTACTCCTTTAAATGCCCAGGGATCTGAAGGACAGCGCCAGTTCTACAGCTTACCCTCCCCATCACAGCACTGGGATTCACACAGATCACAGGATGTGCTAACCAGTCGGCCACAAAAACACTGCCTCCAGCATCAACCCAGCTTTCCTAGCTGGTCTCCCTTCGAGGTCCTGGCCAGGCCCAGACCTGCTTAGCTTTAGGAGGATCGCCTACTCTGAAGCGCCTTGAAGCTCGGCCCGGGAGGGATGTTAACAGCGGGGACAAAAAGCATCTCTAGCGCCGTGCTTCAGATTGAAGCAGCCATTTGAAGCAGCGGAGGCTGTTCGCAGAGCCCTTTTTCAACACCATCCCTCGTAGAATCCCCTCGTGCAGATACCGCGCCGCTATCTGCCGCATTCATTAACCTCCCTATTTGGCGCTTGCATGCGCGACGGGCTGTTTCCACGGTTACGCCAGTGCGGGGCTCGCCCTGCAAACATGCCTTGGGCTCTGAAGGTGGACACTTTGATGTCACATCCCGGTGAGTGGCATGCAAGGACACTAAAAGAGACTAATGGAGGACTTCTATGGCTAATAGGAAGGGGGGCTTAGTGATGCAGAGGGACGGGGAGGCAAGAGGCTGTGAGAGTGAGCTGATGAGCGGCAAGCGGATGGGCTGAGGTGCGCGTGTCGTGCAGGCCGAGGTGAGGCCTCAGGCCGAGGGGCTCGGAGGTCTGACTGCTCCTGTCTGAGTGCCCTAAAGCAGAGGCCACTTCATTATGCTGCAAAGAAACTTTGCAATGGTCCTTTCTGCAGCACAAGTTTTAAACTGCTGCTGGGGAAAAGTTCATCTGGATGAATCAGCTGACCGAAGTATAACAGCGCGTAACTAACAGACTTGGAGTCCCGCTGTAAGACTTCCACCAGATGGGAAGGGACTATATATAGATACAAGAATGGAAGTGAAAGCAGCAGCAGAACGAAGACAAAAGATAGTTGTTTTGGATTCAGGACAAAGGGGAAACATATATGTAAAGAAAAAAAACATAATGGACCTGAGGTCGTCAAGGGGGGGGGGGGTGACAAGGGGAGCAGGACTGGGCACTGGGGTTTGAAGCTGTGTCCGGTGGGCTCCATTAATCTGTCATCATCTGACTCTTCTTGGTATCTCTGGGTTGGTTCAAAAACATTACAGTCGATAGTCTCAAACCATATTTACTGTTTCAGCATCGGCAACCAAAACTGCTCACATTAGCATAAAACAAACAAAAAAAAAGAACGCAAAGAAAGCAAAGTCTGATAGCAGATGTACTGTAGCTAATTCTGCTGAGTTCCTGAGAGCAATAAATGACCATGTTCAGACCGTACAGACACAATGCCTGGTGCTCATAACTGTAAACCGTTACACTGTCACAAGCAAACAAGGTGTATATGACATTTGATATTTTAACACTTGGATAAAACAAGTGAAAGTGAAGTTTACTGCCACACACACTGCTCAGCTGGGTAACCTCAGAGGGAACTTTGGATCTTACGTTCATATAAACTTAACACTCAGCAACACTTCTGACAAAAAAAGTAAAAAGTTTTTCACACCTGCTGGATAACGCCAACATTCACAAGTTAATTTAAAGACCACAAACTTAAGACATGGCAATAAACAGTATTTCACCTAGCCAAGATGCTAAACTGAATATGTGATTAAAGCTAGAATATTGTCAAGTAACAAGATGCCATTTTTCAAGGTTAAGCATAGAATTATAATCTCTCTGTTTGATTTCTCAGTAAAAGCCAGCAAATATATCAATAATTCAAGTTTCCAGTGAAATCACAGGGGTACGGCCAGGAATAGGTGTCTCTCTGCCCAAAATCCATTCATTTATTCAATAATTGCTAATGCAAAATAACTGTCATTATAAAAAATTAATTAAAAGTAATACAGGACACTTTATTAATAAGAGCTATGTAAATGTTGCTCTTGTCTAAGTGCCTCTGGCCTTGATGTTGATAAGCTGAGGGTTTGGGGGTGGGTGCAGGTCCGCTCAAAGACAATGTTCATGAATAAAACATGACGAAAAGACTAAAGTAAACACTCATAAGGTCATAAGCAGATAAGGACATGCTGCAGATTCATGTCACAGAAGAATATTATCCCCATGTATCTAGGGGCAAACAAAACATTATTGAAAGTTTAACAAGCATTCTACCAAATACGCATCTGGTTCCTTCTGTTTTTTTAAGGTCCCATGTAATTTCATGCAATCCTGAGCACATGGCAAGTTGAAAGGGTCCCTTAACATCTTCATTCTGTCGGTTGTAACATCAGATTTCACTGGCCTCTCTGTCAGGAGCACAATGTAGGTATCTAAAGTGGATTGCCAATCGACCTTGCTGTGAGACCTCCACTCATGCCAAATGCAATGCTTCATCACTACTTCATCAATCTAACATGGAAACTCAGAACTGGACACCATCCTGAGGCCATCCCACGGATTCCTAAGTGACTTTGGAACAATGGGCAATCAATGGGCAATCATGGTTTTAACATATCCATCCATCCATCCATCCATCATTCCTTCCATCCATCCATCCATCCGTCCACCATTTTTCTCAAAACACCAAAGGCGGGAGTCCAGAATACACTAAGACCCTTATATCAACACACTCTCTGTGTGTTAATAAGCAGTTCACCTTAAGTTCATTGACATTGGACTGCAGGTTTGTACATAAAGGAAATCCACACAGACAATAGGAGAACTTGCAAACTCAGACTTTGGTATAGATGGCAGAGAAACTAAAATAAAGTGTCAGTAAAAAGCCAGAAAACAAGGGCAACAAACATTTATATCAGACTGCAGTTTGCCTGCCATAGGTAACAGAGTTAGTATTAATTCAGTACAGTAACTGTAAGCACTGAGCAGTGTGGGTGTCCACTTCATTGTAAGGATTCTCTGAAGCATATTTCGGGCTACCATCAGTCAAGTGGAACATCTTATTTTCATCTTATTACTTTTAGGATCAAAAGTCCCCCACAATGTGATAAAGAAACCCTGTTATTTTGACTTGTGGGGAACATTTTTCAGGTCCCTACAAAGATCTGTGAATGCAATTCGAAAACTAAAAGTCTCATACTTGTCTCATATTTGTTTGGTTACTTATGGTTAAGGTTAGGGCTTTGTAGGGATTAAGGTCATCATGTTGGAATTAGAGTTTTCCCCATAGAAATGTATAGAGAGTCCCCACAAGGATATAATTGCAAACACGTGTGTGCATACCCAGGGTGTCCCCCTGCCTTGTGGCCTGTACTACCTGGACTAAGCCTAGACCCTGACTAGGATATGTAGATTGAAGATTGATGGTTGGATGGTATAATTAATGAATTGTTTTCCAATATATAACTATTCAATCCTGAAGTCAATACAAAGTAAATACAAGCATGTGCATCTTTCATAAAGCTCTGATTACATCTTTGTCTTGCTAAGTGCTGGTGAGATTTGGTAATTTGATAGGGGAATTCCACTGAAATGTAACCATAATTTATCTTGTTTCCCAGATTTGCTGCCATAGAAATCTTGACCTCACAGTGTTTATTAAATTTTCACAGATAATACAATGACTTTGTGTTTGTGAGTATGTGTTCGGCTACCTAGAGCATGAATTAAGGCTGGTAGTTGTCAGTTTTATATAGCTCCCACAGGCCATTCCACCGTCTGGGCTTCTGCGCCTGGTGATAAAGCCACCAATTTATCAGAAACTGATGGTTATGGGAAACCAATAAGAAGACAGGAAACCCTCTTTAAATGTAAATATAAATTCTCAGAAGTGAGGTTTTGGTAGGTGTCTGTATTGAAGAGGATCAATAACACATTTGAAACATTGAAACATGAAACAAAAGCTAAATACAAAAATGTAACACGTGCATTTATCGCCAAATGTGCATACCCTGTACCATCAATGAGCCCAGAAGGACAAGTTGGTTACACCCCAGGGTGACATAGAGTCAAGGACATTGCTCAAGGTGAACGCCAGTGCAATTTACGCTCGATGCACAGGAAATTAGCAGGTGATGAGCGAGACGAACTTAATCCCATTTTTGGGTGGAGTTCCCCTTTAAGAGGAGTGGGGTGGCTCTCTGCTCTGCAGGGGTGACCTTGGGAGAGCAGCTGAGCCCCCAGCGATCGTCATGGAGACGGCGGAGTGCATTCCTATTGGAGAGAACAGACTGATGAAGGCACGACACCGGCACCTAACGGTGGGACTCGACGAAAATGAGATGATCATCCGTCCATTCTTGGTTATTACCCCACAGAGCCATACGCCTTCAAATTCTTCCTTTGGGAGACAGATAACGGATGCTAATTACCTTCCTGTATTACAAACAAAGTCGTGCTGTCGATTGATTTTGTTGTCGTTTAATTTTGAAAGCATTCCTAACGCTGCTGTTGCTACCATCTAACACTTCCACATAGAGAGCGATTAGCTTGTCAGATAACCACAACAAATGACAACCACACCATAATGATTTAATGCTTAATTTCTCATTTAGGACAATCGGGGGCAGAGGCTGGGACAGGTACTGACTTCTCAAGGTTACGATTAACAAACGCCGACTTCTTGGTTCCTGTGGTCAGTTAAAAAGTGGGTTCAAAAAATGTCAGCATTGTGGGCTGCCATGTGTTAAGCTGACCTCATGTTTCTTCAGTTGAATGGTTTAGTGTACAAGCCTATTGTAAGATTAGAGGAGGACTGTGATAATTCTTGGGGTCACTAACTGGATAATAACAGCATATAGCAGTTAGGTTTGTAATGTTTTTTTCAATACACAGTGTACAATCACTGGCCACTATGGTCCATGCTGACATGACATCATCATGCAGTTGCCAAAGATTCATCTGCTGCACCTTCATGACACGAATCTCCACCACATCCTAAACGTGCTCTACTAGACTGCAATCTGATGACTGTGGAGGCCGTTTGAGTTTACTGAACTCATTGTCATGTTCAAAGAACCAGTCTGAGGTGATATAAGCTTTGTGAGATGGTGCGTTATCCTGCTGGAAAAGAAGCCTTTAGAAGCTGGACACACTGCGGTCATAAAGAGATGGACATGATCAGCCACAATACTCAGGCAGGCTGTGGCATTTAAACAATGCTCAATTAGTACCACGGGGCCCAAAATATGGCAAGAAAAATATCCCCCACACCACTGCACACTGCAATGAGTCTTAAATGTTGATGTAAGGCAGGATGGATCCATGCTTTCATGTTGTTAACACCAAGTTCAGCAGAAATTGAGACTCATTTGACCAGGCAACATTTTTCCAATCTTCCATTGTCCAGTTTTGGTGAGCCCGGACCCACTGTAGCGTCAGATTCCTGTTCATAGCTGACAGGAATGGCACCCGGTGTGGTCCTCTGCTGCTGTAGCCCATCTGCTTCAAGTTTCAACGTCTTGTATGTTAACATATGGAGATGCTTTTCTCTTCGGAATTTCTTGGTTGTAACATGCGGTTATTTGAGTTACTGTTGCCTTTCTATCAACCTGAAACAGTCTGACCATTATTTTCTGACATCTGCAGCAAAAAGGCATCTTCACCCAGAGATTGGATGTTTTTTTTTCTTTTTTGGCTTATTCTCTGTAAACCCTAGACATAGTTGTGCAATGAAAATCCCAGTAGATCAGCAGTTTCTGAAATACTCACACCAGCCCATCTGGCGCCAACAGCCATGCCACGTTCAAAGTCACTTAATCCACCTTTCCTCCCCATTCTGGTGTTTGACATGAACATTAACAGAAGCTCCTGATCTGTATCTGCATGATTTTGTACACTGCGCAGTGATTGGTTGACTAGATATTCGCTTCAACGAATAGTTGAACAGGTGTACATAATAAAGTAACCAGTAGGTGTTTCACTTGATACACACATAAATCAACAAGAGCAATTACAGGTCAAAGAAAGATTTACTGCAATTAACTTCGGTGCAAATGAGTTGGTAGATACATCTATCTATCCATCTTCAAACGCAAAGCAACATGGAGCACAAGGACGGGATGCCAGTCCAACACATATTGAGGCAAGCAAATCCGAAACCCATCGCTGGGAGTGCAGGGCAGCCACTGGACATACAGATGTTGCTAAATGTCAGGTAGAATGACTTCAAAGCCAAGGGACCTTTTTTTATAAACGTATCTAACTTTAATACAGTTGTTTTTCTTACAATAAAAGGACCGATTTTTCAGTTAGCTGTCAATGACACAACTGACCCTCTAAAGGTCAGACCCCGCTGTAGTAGCCTTGAACAAGGTACTCAATCTGAATTGGTTCCATTAAAAATATGTAGCTTTATAGACTGGCAAAAACTTTTAGCTGCAATCCTTCAACACGGCACTGAGCTGGCTGGTTCATCACTGAGTACTTTCCTTTCATACAGTTGCTGTTTTCTTTTCAGACATGCTGGCAGTAGCCTTGATGTACAACACAGGTGACGGACCCAGGATATCACTTTTATCAGTGATACAGTCAACTTTAGGTGACAAGCACATTTTCAGTTGTTTGAACTCCGGAGAAAAACGCGGAATTCGAAGCTGATGGAAAACCATATCAAAGGTGGTGTGTTCCTCCTCTATAACATCATACACCTCAAAGGATTTATCCGGTGCAGGGTCAGGGGAGCCTGGAGCCGATCCCAAGAAGGGCAGGGCTCAAGGCAGAGGACACCCTAGATGGGATCCCAGGATTTCAAAGTGCACACACTCACAACAATTTAGGGACACCAGTTCAGCCAATGTCACGTTCTTAGACTAGAGAAGGAAACCTGGACAGCAGAGGGGGCATGCAAACTGTCGTACAAAGCCAGAGGTGAGATTCAAGCCCAGAACCTTGTGCCACATCATCTCCCTACCTCTGATGCAATTCTTTTGATATTATTGTTGTTTTTATTATTTGGTTTTACAGCCTTTGTCCATAACAACTTAATCACTCACCCAAGAAATTTCTAAATTGTCACATAAACAGCAGCAATTCATTTACCTTAATGCTAAGTCATAAAATCACTACCAGAGAAATTAATTTCACTCTCAATTTCTTGCAACCAGGAACCATGTCACTCAGTATATACATTAAGTTACATTATAGTTTATTCCTAGAGGTAGGACATTCATACGAATTACACACTCCTCCATCCAATTTCTATGCCTGATTGTCTTATACAGTTTGGTAAAATGTGAAAGACCACAGTGTATTCAATCAGCACCATAATGTGGAATATTACATGCTGAGATAAGAGAATGATGAATTTGGAAAATAATACAGAAAGGTATTACACAAACTGGATTTGACTCACTAAGGTGGATTTGCTATGCATATGATTTGGATTATTAAATCAAATGTCAAGCGGGAAAGTAAATATTTCCATTTGAGGTGATAATTTTTGCCAGAGGATCGGCTGTGTACTTTTTTTACTTATTCTGCAGTTACTCCTGCAATATAGTTTAAATCTGGGCCACACACAAGCAATATCTTAATTGGTTTTACAGGCGATAATGATAAAGAATGGCATGTGTTGTGTGTATTGTGAATGTATTTACAGATGGATTGTTCTGGACAAGCTCTAACACGCATCTGAGGTGACTGTATAGCATAAAGTGTCCATGGGAAACAAATAAGTGTCAGAAACCCTAACAGCTACAACATCCATTCTGGTGCCATCAAGGATGATGTTTTCTTTTTTAAATAAGTTAATTTTATTTCGTTTTATACCAGATGGATGTCATGTTGTGCCCTGAACCTAAGCTTTAGTGTTTTACAGATGTAGAGCACACTATGTTCCACGTACCCAAAGCAGGGACCCCTTTGCACTGGGATGGATACCCTGTTGTGCTTTAACACCCAACATCTAGTGTTACAGATGTAGAGCACTCTATGATCCACATACCAAAGCAGAGACCCCTTTGCACTGGGATGTAGATGTTTAGAGCCCTGATGTGCTCTAAAGCCCAAGCTTTAGTGTTAGTCCAAGTCATGGAGGACACTTTGAGCTAAAAACTACTTTAAAACTTAAAGGCTCCTGTGCTGGTATAAAGAGTTCAGTTCTTTGTGTTCTTTGACTGGTTTCTTTGATTGATTGGCTCATCCAGCTGTTTCATAAAAGTGAGTCATGCATGATTAGCTCAAAGTGTCCCCCCTGACATGGATAATATGGTCTCCCTAGTGAAAGAATCTATAGGATCCCACCAACATAAGGCAGAAATGCAAACTCCTGGTTTGGACGGAGCCCCGCACCCGGAACATGGGGCGGCTGCTTCCTAAAATGGCGACCCTGCGAAATCGGCCAGTGGTGTGCCTTGTAGCTGCCTGTGAGAAAACAACCTACTTAAAGCGCACTCGATTTAGCAGCAGATCGAGGCTCTCTGGGGCACGGTGACGGAGACGTAAAACTTGTTTGGGACTTCATAGGTTCCTGCCTGTGGCTGTTGACTGGCATAACGGCTCATCCTGTCGATATGTGAGCGACGTGTGAGTACTGTGTGGCAGAGAACGGAAATATGCTATGAAAATAAACCCCAAAACAAACCATGAGTACATAACTACATTAGTCTCGGTGTTTGAGAGATTCAATAAACAAGAAATATACTTTCACTGAGAAAATGCTGTACATTCCCTTCCAAACCTAATTTGCATTGATTTTTTCGTGGTAAGGGCTGTCAATAGACTGAGGGGACACAGTGAAGTCCTAGAACCATGGATTGTAAGGTACTGAGTGTCCCTGACTGAACATATCTTGTATCATAATATCATCAAAACACTATAGAATTCTCAGCTGATAAAATCCAGGACTTGGAGCTCTGCTCTAAAACCTTTCTGGCCTCCCAGGGAATATCTCAACCTTCCTCATGCTTGGATAGATATACATCAACCTCCTCACCCACAGAGCCCCAGGAAAACACACAAAGAACATGGTCTGAGATGTTAACGTGCCAAATATGTGTAACTATCTGATTAAATCTGCGGAGGGCGTTATTCTTACAAAACGAAAGTGAGGTTCTTCATAACCAAAGAGATAATGGTTGATGGGTCAGTTCTAAACCAGCCTGCCTCTTTTGACCATTGATGGTTTTTCTCTGGAGTAGCGCATTCTGGTGACCAGCGCCGATGAGCCTACAATCGCGACGACGAGTCGGGCCTCCCGACCACGCAGCGGTGCTGAACTGCGGAGGTCGTCATGGCGCCCGCCTCTCTGCCAGCCTTGGACACGAGGAACACGAGCCATGAGCCGGTGATGTACGCAGTTTGGCACCTCTGCGTCAATGATGCCGACACACTCACATTAACGGGAAAAAAACACTCATCGCAGAAAGGCCTGTCCTTTAAATGCTGATTTAAGCATCACACTTAAAGGTGAAACAGTAACTTCCCAGCAATCCCACTCATCACTTTTTTTGTCATTTCCATTTAAGCCCCAAATAAAGTCTGTTTTACGGTCTCACAGCAAACGGTATGTTGTACTCGCCAGTACGTTAGAAATGTGACCTAAAAATCAAGGCAGTGTGGTGAAGTAGGAAACTTCATGCACCCGGAGCCTCGTTTCCTCTTCTTCCGGCCTTTTTGTGGATATGTAGCTGAATGCGCTAACAGGCCGGCACGTATGAGGTGACTGATGGTGCTTTGTGCCATGCCCTCATTCCGGGAAACTGCTACAGTTTCCAAAATGACGGTAAGCATCCTGAGCGCCGGAATGCAGGAGTACTGCACAGGAATGTCTCGAATCCCTGCCCTTTTAGCACTGTGACCCTTTACCGGAGAAGCGGCTGTGGAACATGGACAGATCGCTCTGTGCGGGAGATGAGAAGGAGGAACAGGCTACTTATTTGGCTATGGGAAGGAGCTGGGTGTAACAGTGGGGAGAAAAGGGCAACATAACAACAGCCAGATTTATAAGGTGGCTAACAAGGCACAGGTGAAGCGAAGGAATATCCTCATCACTTGGTGTTGCATCACACTGGCATAGCTTCATGTGAGTGTCTTCTGTCTGCGCGGCTCAAGACAACTGCTGTGACACTTACCGCGCCCTAACTGCATTCATATTCAAATGCAAGCATCCAGCCACCGGTGTGCTGAACCGTTAGAGTCTTGCAGCGTGGTGAGATGATTTGTGAGGTATTACGCCACAGAGCTGGAGGAAATACGGCTGTCGGGAGAAGGCAAGGTCAAATCAAGGGCGAGCGGGAGGCAGAGAACAAGTGAGCATCTGTGACGCTCAATTTCGGCAGGTGACCTTTGGTGTACCTTGACGAGGGCTCTGCCGCGCCGCTCCGTCTTTCATGGCTGGCGCGTTTATTTTTTTTTTAATGAAAGTCAGTCCGGCTCCCTAAGGCTGAACTCAGCTGATCCTGTTTTTGGCTGAAGAAATAGGTGCTGAATCTCTGCTAACCTAGAACCACGCCTTGGGGGACGAGATGCACCTGCGGTTATATATCCTGACCTTATTTTCACTCCCAATCAAACTGACGTTACTGGTACATTTCATTTTGCTGCATGCGCTCTCTGGTTTTATTTTACAGGGTGGGAAACTCATTTGTTTTCCCTCTCACCACTGAGATGCCACATTACCCCAGAATAACAAATGTTATGTATAATTTGTAGTGTCTTGGCCAAGAAGCAAATGCTTACGATACATAAGAGTAATAGAATAAAACTAACTCCAGTGGGATCTGGCCATGCTGCGGAATTCAGATCTCCAGAGGAGATTCACAAAAGCACTAATATCTTCAAAGTTGAGCTCGGTCCCCCCGCCTGGTGGCCACCCCAAGCTGATAACTGCTAAGGGATTATTTAATTAGCCGTTCAGACTTTTTCATCACGACTCCAGCTAATGCGTCAGCCATCAGCGTGACTGACGTCTCCTCGTGTGACCCTGGTTTGAGATCCTGGCTAGTCCGGATCAGCCACAAAGGGGAATTCATTTTTAAAGAAGGCACAAAAAAGCATTCCAATGCATTGGAAAGACAAACCGAAAGTACGAATGGTGTATAAACAAGTCAGAATGTATGGCAGTGATGACTTGATGGTCACTTCACACAGATTACCGTTGATATTTGTCACCGAGCAGCCAGCTGAAAAACAGACAAAAACGCTGCCGTTTTTCTTTGCGAAGACCTTGGGGATAGACAGCCTCGTTTCTGTCTCCGGAGTTGCAGTGAAGTGCTGCACTTTCACTTTGCTGAGAAGACACATCAGTAGCTAGTTGGCGTCGAGTGTGCCGTGATTCTCCGAGGCATCATTCCGAGATTTCCCTTTGAATGCCTAGGAGTTTTCCATCATCTCTTAGACCACCATCGTCGCATAACAGCTACAGATGGGTGCGATCCCAGAACCCTTCGCTGTTCCCACCGTGTCATTCTTCGGTTGAAATACGGTTCATTTGCCCTCAACAGAAATGGAACGCAAAGGCCTTGCCAATGCTCTGCTGGCACAGAGAGCTTTGAACGAAATGACAAATATATTTCATCTGACGCACCGGCCTTGCGAGAGAGATTTTCCATGGGGGGGCCACTGCGTGTGCAAAAATCATTGCCATTGATGGGTGGCTCAATGTCACTTACTCGCTTGCATTCTCCATCATGACTCAGATCTAAGAAAATGTTTTGCCCTTATGACAGTTGGAGAGAGTCGTTCAGCAGATCATCGTTATTTCAAAATTTAATTTTGAGCCACAGAGAAGGATAAAACATGCAGAAGCAGGTAAGCTTGCTAGCAGTCCAGATTTGTGTCCAGAAAGATCGATGACCCGACATGGAATACACTGTGTACCATAGGACACTGTATTGAAGTTACTCAACTTACTCAATATAGGTAAGATGAATGAATCTGTATAGCATATCAGTTGCTTTGAATCAGACATTTTGGTAAGAGAATAAATAGCATCATAATAAAAGATCTATGTTGATCTATGGTTGGACTGATCTGTATATCATGTTGAGGGCATCTCCACACTTGCTGCTGGCCTGTTTTGGATAGGAGGTTACAAAAGGTGGATGAATGGTTGGATCAATGGCTGGACAGATCTTTGTCAATGAAAAAGCTATTTAGACTTCGGCTGTATGCGCTCTGGTTTCCTCTCGGGTTTATTTGTGGCTCCAGATGAAACTGCAGCAGCAGGCAGAGGACCACCACCTTATTTCCTCCTTAAAAAAATCATCATGTCCAAATCAGAGCAGCATAACAGGGGAAATAATGGCATAAGGTAACCTTGCCGGACAACCCCGGGGAGATCTCGTGAACTGCAGAAGTGCTATTTCGGTCAGGACTGCCTATATAAAGTAGGAGGCTGGGACTGCTGCATAAACGCTCTCTTAGAGCAGAGAGCGAGGCTGCGCAGTCTTTTCCTGTCATCTGCACGCTCTCCTTCCCATTCTGAGTCCCACTTCAAATGACAGCTGCCTCGCTGGCAATTAGGTCAGCCAGTGGCCTATTTTTATGACATCTCCTTGAAATAGAGAAGCCTACATTTTTTTTTTTCTGCGCTGGGATCAAAGACGGCGTTGTATGAATAGCGATTCTGAATACACACGTACCCAGGCGCGTCTCCATCTGCTTCAGATAACAGTTTTTCAGGGCCACGCTCCTTGTGGTTTTTTTTTCTATTTATTTATTTTATTTTACATGGTACTGTGCATGGTGGATTTGTAGAGCTGATGTGTTACACGCTGAAGAAATTTACAGTAGTAATTTGCCAGAAAATAACTTGATGAATTGCTGGGGTGAAGTGTTTGCGAAGACCCACTGGTAGCTGGTGAGGGGAGTCAAAATCGGCTCCATGAACGGCGAACGCGGCACAAACTCCTCCAGGTGTTTTTTCCGAGTTAGCTGCTAAATCACAATGGTCACTGCAGCATCTCCACTTTAAGATGTTGGTGGCATGTTTACTCTTGAGATGTGTTAATCTGAACATGCTAAGCCAGAGTTTTTATACAAGTTATACAAGTTGTGGCTGTTTGATTTTTATTTAGTGTGTTTATAAAGGAGTTAATGATAAGTTGTCAAACATGTTATGTTTTTATAGTATGTTAAACAACCATATGCTTAAGAAAGAGAGGGATCTTGTGTATCGATACACTATACAGCTCTGGAAAAAATTGAGAGACCACAGCAAAATTTCACTTATTTCTTAGTTTAAGAGTATGGGCCTGTGTAAAACACATTTTTTTGCAAACTCCAGTCTGGCTCTTCCCTGTTTCCCATTGATGAAGGGCTTCTTCCTTGCTTTATGACACTTTTGTCCTGGTTCTAGGAGCCTGATACAAACAGTCCTAGTGCACCTCCCACCTCTTAATGTTTCCCATTCTTCTTGAAGATCACTTGGTGTCATCTTCCGATTCATGAGGTACTGCCGGATAAGTTGATCATCATCTCTGCCATTAGGAAGTTGCTTCTGCCCTCTACCTGGCAGGTTTTTGATCACTGCCAGTGTCTCCTGCTTTACTTTATTCTTGTATATTGCTGTCTTAGATATTTTGAACCTGGAAGCAAACCTGCTGCTCGGTGTAGTCTTCTGCAGGCGGAACCAGGATTAAATCCATCCATCCATTTTCTGAAACCGCTTAATCCCATCTGGGGTTGCTGGGAGGACCGGAGCCTATCCTAGGAACAATGGGCACAGGCGGGAACCAGCCATGGTCAGTCGCCAACACACTGCAGGGTGCATTGGGTGAAAATCCACGCGAACACGGGTCTCTTAATTTTTTCCAGAGGTGTCCGTAATCATATGTACATCACCACAGGCAGTTTAGACTTTTTTGTGCCTTTTTATCTTGTTTATCTTGTCTGAGAGATCTCCTAAGGCTAAACTTGGGAATCATCAGTGATGTTAGAGCTTCTGGTTGATGCTAAACAGCACCAGTTATTCTCTTCAATGGCACCATCTACACCATCTTGGCTGTGCAACAAGACCAAAAGCCAATCAAAAGCACATTAAGACTGATGGAATTACATTTTCCAAGAAACCATTAGTTTTGCTGCTTGAAATTTTCACTTTGTATTTTTACAAACTATTTCCTTTTTTTTTCAAACTTACTTGAGAATCATAAAATTTTAGGATTTGCACTAAACGTCATATAAAATGACAAGTAATAGCCCAAAAGCATTCGAACTCAGCTCAAAGGCTGATAGTTCATGAACCAATGTAAGAAATATAATACACGTGTAAGCCCCAGAGCACTATAAAATACACTTATTAGCTTTAAGCCAGTGATGGTAATTGCAATATACAACAACCTACTAAAGGCAGGGGGCATCTTACAGCGGGGAGGGGGGCAATCTCATCCGCAAAGGACCGGTGTGTATGCAGGTTTTTGTGATAACCTTTAGGTCAGCTGTTCAAACCCAGGTGTGAGGACTCTTCAGCCAATCAGTCCTCTAATTAGTAATCTAATTAGGGAGTTGCAGCGAATACCTGCATACCGGCCCTTTGCGGTTAAGATTGCCCACCCCTGCACTAGAGTCATGATGGAAATAGCACACTGACAAGGTTTACATGTACTTACTTAGCAGATGCTTTGTCCGTAGCGACATACTATTGAGGATCACAGGGTCAGACGGTCACTGGAGCAATTGGGGTTAAGGGCCTCACTCAAGGGCCCAACAGTGGCATCAATCTGCCAGCCATTAGATGTGAACCGGCGACCTTTCGATCACAGACGTAGAATCGTGTCCCGCAGAGTCGCATAGAGCTTCAGCCTATTTATAAACTAGAAATTATTTGAGCAAAAGGAACACAGAAAAACCTTTTCGAACATCACAGATGACATGCTGTTGATTTAAATCAATGCCCATATATGGTAGAAGTGCATTAAAATCGATGAGATCTGAGATGATCGCTCAGATAACGTGCCAAGATCCCATTAGTGGGAGGTTCAACCCTTGTCCTTGAGGGCTATACCCGTATATGAATGATCTGCAAAAAAATAAAAAGACCTTCACACTGGTCACATATGTAAGAGGACAGGGTAATCCTTGCTATGCTGTGGGTCCCAGTTTTGCAGTTTTAATAACCATTAAATTACTCATAAGGGCTCTTCGGTCACCAAGAGCAAAAAGAAACAACCACATTGATGAGAGAATTGTTGAAAAACATTTTATCTCAATGTCTCTTGCCACTTTCCTGCCCTTAAAACCTACAATTATATTCAGCCGGCACTTATTTCTGAAGACACTTGCAACTTTATTCACACATTCGCTCTGACATACCCTTCCAGAAGTTTCTTAAATTAAGTACCACGATCAAAGATATTACTGCTTTAGTAACTCACCCTGGCAGTACCAAGGTTTTGAGGCTGCGTCCTACAGCCTTTTTCCAAAAACCCCATGCAAATGTAGATCTCTCAAGATCACTTTAATGCCGAAGCTAATTACCGATTAGATTTTGAAATCTGGATGCAGTTAGCTATTAGCATGCATTATTCACGTGAACTGTGCTGCCGATTAACGGACATTATTATTCAAATCGCAACCCTTGGACCTGAATAGAACAAACCTTCTTGCGAATCCAGTTTGCTGACCAGTTGGCCTAAAAAAACATGCTCCCTTTATAAAGAGTATGAGCTTAATAGGGAGATAACTGTTTAAACAATAATGTTCGCAATTCTTTGTTGTACTCCAGAGTATTTCCCAAAGCTTATGTCTGCTGAGGACTGAATTATCTGACTTTTCAGCTGTTCTATCCTATCTGATTGTGATGGGAAAATGGAAAAAATGTTCATTTCAACAGACAGATTAAGATACATCAATCAAGCCATTCTTTGGCAAAAAGAGGATAAATCATAGACCATAGGCAATCCCTATGCATCCATTACAACTGCGATTATATGAATAATACACTATTATTATAAAAACTCCTGTGAAATGCCAGAAAAATAAATCGTCATGATGGAGTTCATGAAGTGCAACAATTTTGTCATTTAGCTTTTTTTAAAAAAAATATATACATGTATATTTTTTCTTTATTTTATTTTTATGAAAAAATTAGCATCATCAACATGGCAGGATCAAACGTCTGCAAAGTGCAGGTTTTTACTTTTTTTGTTTATTAAATTCCTGAAACTGAAATCCCAATTCACAGCCTATTATCTGGTCCCAGCTAACAGAATGTTGTGAGATTTATTAACAAAAATATTTTTTGTTCCTGTCAGAAATGTTTGAGATGTGGGGTCCCTGAGAGGAGACAAAAACACACTCTGCGAGACCGAGCTGACATGCTGGGCACCGTCCCCTGATAGAGGCATGGTGAATTTAAATTGCATTATGCAAATGACTTGACCAAAGTAATGCTTTCCAGAAATCCCATATTGCTGTGGTCAGATTACGGGCCGGCCGTACAGTGAGGATTGTCTCTGATGCCTGTCAGTCTATGCTGATCACTGACTTCATGTCTGACAGCCAGAAGACGCAGGGAAGTGTGACCGCTTAAAGTGGGTGTAACTGAGTGTGAAAATTAAATCGCAAGCTTTGAGACGCAAAACTATTAGCTGTTAGAGGCCTTGCTGACAGCAAGTCCTATATCTTCCCTATCTCAGCCCTTCTTGTTTACGTGACAAATCATCAGGGATTTGGTGGTTATTGAAATCGGCCCAAAGAAGTTGGGTGAATTATAAAGAAAATATAGTGGTGAAATAAAATGTGGTGAAAGAAGAAGCACCAACTGAAACAATATGTGGAAAGTAAATCCTTTCACTTCATTAAAACCACCTAAGTGAAATATTATTAAACAAAAAGGGTTATAAAAGCAGTAGCTTTTCTAAAGCGGCTTGGGGTGCTTCTTGAGTAAAGGCTCCAAGGCTTTGGTGGAAAGTTGTAGCCATTTGTGTCACAGAGATGAAGAAGCACTTGGCTCCCTGTCCCGAATACACTGACCACCGTTCACCTTTCTTCTCTGGAGAGTTTTGCCGGTCAAGTACAAGACAGAGATGATTAAACTGTCCCTGTTGAATTGCTTGGGGTTTCAGACAAATCTAGGCAGGCCAAACCACGCAGTGGCACCCTTCAAACTGGATTTCAGCCTCGTGTCAACTTTTCACTGCATCCTACCCCCACTGCATCCTACCCCCACTGCATCTCCTCGCCTGGTTGCCAGATGTCTATTTCCTGATGCCTTAATGGGAAATCAACAGCTTTGACCGAAAGGGGAGATGTGACGTCTCTCAGCAGATGCGAGACCCATAACCGTAAAAGAGCAACACCACGTCTCCCCTACTCAGACAACTGATGCCATTGGTTCAAAAACAATGCAATGCAATGCAATCAGAATAATGATCAGGTCTGAACTCTGATGGCTGGCTTTGTGTTGATGAGAGCTCTGTTAAATACATAACCCTGACCATATAGAGAAGCATCAGTGAAACAGAATTTATAGTCTTTTGTATTTTGTCTGACTTTTGAAGTATAAAAAGGCTGGGGATGAATGTTGGGTATGTAGGCACTAAGAAAGACCCCCTGGGAGTTCAGGGGAGGGGCTGCATCACATCTTCCAACAGAAACATTTCATGCAGGTTTTCTGTGAGAAAGAAAAGGGATAAGGGCTCCATCTGAGCAGCGAGCGACAGCGGTATCCCACCAAGACCCGGCGGGTTCCAGCCGAGGCAGAGTGATGTCACAATGTCTTAAAATCAGGGCAAACCCTTCTCTTCTTCTTACTGCATAGCTGGGATTATAAATCCGCCAACCTCGGGCGATTTTCTGTGAGGTCTAGCCTGGTAGTTAAGTCGAGACACAAGGGGAGGAAGATTTGTGTGTGTGTGTGTGTGTGTGTGTGTGTGTGTGTGTGTGTGGAGAGAGAGAGAGAGAGAGAAAATGAGAATGAACAGTCATGAGGGAAACATTATATTTTTAAATATGGTAAAAGAAAAAAAAAAACCCACACAGCATAAACATTATACTACAAAAATTACATAACCTTTTGACCCCTCCCCTTTAGAACCTTTGAATTTGAATGCTGTTTTTTTTTTTGTAAAGTCCTCTGCAGTTCCAACCATCTGAGGGTCTGTCATAACTCAGTCACACTTTTTTAAAGGCTTCCTGCCTGTTTGTCATTCCTTTACGGGCTGCAGATTTGATGCCATGTGTCATAGTGATGAAGCACGTAACAGAAATAGATGGTAAACACTGGTGGTGGCGTGTCACGGGGGGTAAACTCAAGCGGAGTTGCTTGTGTCCCATGGCAGAGTCGTCTCCCATCCCGTCCAAGGCTACATGAAGGGCCGTGGCTCCGGACGGATGTCAGCAGAGTTATGAGCTGTCTCCCGCTTAATAAAATTATGTGGGGAGTATGAAATGTTTAGACAGATGGTTAGGGGATCAAGGGAAGGCTCTGCCCAAAATTTCATGCTCAGGGACGCATGCATGTTTGCAAGGTCAAATTATTTCTCACTTCACCCCAAAAACGAAACGCCAGGCCGTTTGAGGCAGCGAGATCCCTGCTGCATCACGCTCATGAACAAAAAGACTGTTCTGCGTAAATGCGTAATCTTGACGTCTGAGTATGCCCTCCAAGACTGCTCATCTGTCCACTTTTTAAATAAATTGCTAATTACAAACATGCTTCTCTCAAGAATAATGAAATGACCTGTAGTGGCCCGAGCTTAAAAATGGCCCCTTATGTCATATGGACATTTTACGTGACGGAGAGGCACCTCAGCATTTAATGGACCTACTTAATCATGGGCCGACTGTACAGTGTGCATAAATTTAAAAATGTCATAAAAAAGCCTGACAATAAGATAGAAATAGATTGACTCTAATAATAATACTAATACTAATACTACTACTATTAATAATAATAATAATCAATTGATGATCTTTTATAATAATTTTAAATTAAACTATGTCAAAACTGTTATTTTTGTGTAATGCAATAATTACACATTAAAGTGGGAAATCAGATGTGTGTGAGGACATTATCTGACATTTCCACTGTTTTATACTGACATTTATTAATCGACAGACTGAAATACTAACGGTTAGCAGCAACTGTAAAATGCTACATATAATAGCGTTTCAGGAAGTGATAAGCAGTAGGCAGTTACCTGTACGTCTATTTTTACCCAAAACATTGAATCAATGATTAATATAAAATGAAAAAGATATTCTTCCTGCACCCTTGTTTTTTTTGGTAGTGTTCCTATGAAGGAGCCCTTTTGGGAGAAACCAAATGAAGCTGAATATGGGGAGACAGAGATGTGTACATGTGGCCTTTGTCATTCGAGACTAATGATGAGCCTTTCTGACTGGAGATTCCAAGGCTGAAAACATCAAAGGCAGGGGCACTACGACAACCTGAATATACCATATGCTGCTTGAGGCATAATCAGAAAATAAGTCTCCTACATACCCCCCCCCCCCCCCCCCCCCCCAAACAAATTCCTGTGGTTTATGTAGAATTTTTTTCCATTTCTAATGTGTGAATACTAGAATTTTATATCTGGACTTCAGTTTAATACTGAATGTCATTGAATCTGTCACGGGGTGGGTACTGCATATGTGCGTGTCTGTTTGTGTACATGTCTGGGGTGTCGCAGTAAAAAGTGTGGCAACTGGAAACCCTACATTTCAGACCACCCTCACTGAAAAGTAAAGCAACCCCATAGCACCAGCAAAAGGAAATCTCCGACACCAACGCTGCTGCACTACGTTCAAAATGAGAGGTTGGAAAAAAGGGACATAAAACATTCAGAGTTACAAACTGGTATTTAAATGTTATTCAGGCAGTCCTTTGCAAATATGTTTTGACATTAATATATAATATCCTAAACCAACTTTTGCATCTTTGGGTCAGTATATTATTTAATAATACCTATTTATAGATTGCGGAAAACAAGATCATTTAATACGATCATTTAAAATGATCCCACTACTTGTATTTTTTAAAAAGCAAACTTGTTACAAATTTTAGATGATTGAAGAGCATGTACTAAACAGCCATAAATATATCTGCATTTTAGATTTTCCTTATAGCAAGGCACTTTAGATTATGTTAAATTAAATATTGCTGACTAAATGTATAACAAGAATATCTAAAGCTCTGGGTGAACACCTAGAAAAAGAGGTGAACATTCATTAAAATAAAATGTTTTATGTCCATTTTGTCAGCTCATACTCTATTCAAACCATATTCTATAACATTTCTGACGTAGCAATTTTCATTATTTCGGTTACTAAAAACGACGGTGCGATGGTACAGAAAATATCGCATCATTTTTTAGCGACTTACTGTAATTTCGAAATACTTTAAATCAATACTCAATGTGCCTCCAACGTGTCCGTCCAAAGCGCCCTCGCAGTGTCGCAGCGGCCGATCCGGAGCCCGTGCACTTTGACGCGGAGACAGGTTGCCGCTCCATTGAAGTTTCATGAGGCTGCGCGCTTACAGGAATGCCATTCAATTTCCGAAGATCCTGCATTTTCGATTGGCTGCCTCGGGACCCGCCCACAAACAGGCAAGGTGGAGTTGAGAAAAAATTAAATTAAAAATGAAGCTGCCAAATAGACTATGCAAAGGAGAAATGCACAAGGCAGAAGATTATCAATGAAAGTGCTTGCTGTGCGTTTCTCCTGCGGAAATAGTGCGACTTACACTGGAGCATGATAATCACAGACAGTACGACATCAGATTTAAAACTTTAATACACTTATTTTAACTTTACATTTTCCCCAATCTGATTAAATTTTTATTAAATAGATACTAATCGCTACGTATAAAGTCTATAGTTACACAAAAACAGCGGAGGAAAAGAAGTTGTACAGAAAAACAGGCGATCAACTCGAACCACAGCCGTAGCTGAGCAAGAGAAGAGCAAAGTTGTGGATGTCTCGGCTGTTGTAAGAGAAATGGCTGGTTTGCGAGTGCCGAGCGCTGACTGGAAGAGACAGAGAGGGAGAGAGCAAGTGAGATGGAGGCGGGGGAAGTTCCCATCTCTGCGGGGACTGGAGTGTCTCTGCCCTGGACCAGCAGCGCAGTGCTGGCTAACATTCAACCCAACCCTTCCACAACGAGCTCGACACACGCATTGAGACAGGTAAGGGAACCAGCCGCTTCAAATGCAACACGATTTATTAACATTTGGCGGTAAAACGGTCGAAAATCCACAAAATCGCCCCCTGTTGCTGTTGGTTAAATTTCACAAAATCCCACATGCAAAAAAATACAATATAAGCGCACTATTTTAGCTAGCTATTTCTTGCTAGCTGTAGCGCGGGGAGGAAGGGAAGGGTGCGTTTCGAGGTCGCCATGCCGATTGACTGCCCCCGTGTCTCGGCTAGAACGTGGATGACGAGCGGCCGCTTTTAATGCACAAAGTCCGTCGTTTATTCTGCGCCCTGCTCGTTCAGGTGCGATTAAAACCGATCGTACAAGCATGCATTTCCTTTGTGCAAAAGCAGAACGAGGGTTTTACCTCCACCAGGGAGCTCCACGCGGTGGCTGCAGGGATAACCCGCCGCCTCTCTGGTTAGCCATCTGGGATCGTAGTTTAATTTCTCACCGTGCGGGCTTGAGTCTCGGCTGGAGCAGGACCGCCTGAACCACGTTCCTCGGCGTTCACATTGTGCACCGTTTCCGCAAGCCGCTGTCTCACAGCATTCGGCAATCCCGGACGGGTTAGTGACCAGCTTATATGCGGCTTATTTTATTTTGAGTTGATTTCTGTGTTTTTCTCCACCCCGCCTTGTATGTGCAGCAAAGCGCTTAGAGTGTCCAGAGGCGCCGAGCATGGCGGCGCTAGTTCTTGCTGCGTCGCCATTCTACCGCCCCAGCCTTACCGTCTCGGATGCTACATTTTCGATTTGAACTGCGTTAAAAATAATAACAGCAGCCGCAACCGAGGGACATTTCTGAACACGGAAAGGGCGCATGTATTTAAATCCGTGGTTTTATTGTATAGTGCCGTGGCCGGTAAATTTCACTTTTTTGTTCTGACTCGCCAGCCTTTGAAGAGCGTATTTCTGCCGCCATACCGCGACTGAACCCCCTGCCTTCCAGCTCCACTCGCCGGGCTCCATAGGACATCTTTAAAAATAGGTAAGTACGTGTTTTATACATAGTGCGCAGTATGTTTAAAAAGCTAATCGCGACCTTTTACTGGCGTCTAGCGTGTTTCAGGTCAACTATGTTTTTGGTTTATAATTTTTATCCTGGTTGAGATTCGTAGAGGTCAACAAGGCACCGGGCGCTACGTACGGATCGCCATCTCGTTTTAGCCCGGCTGCATTATCAGCCCACTGGCTTTTTGTGGCATATATGCATCATTCGTATTTGTAATTTAATATTTAGCGGACGGAGCTAAATATTTTCAGTAAGGGTACAATTCAGCTTAATAAGGCGAAATATTATACGCTGATTAAAAACAAATTTCGCTAAAAAGGCACTTCCATTTCCAGTTTTAAATCCATTTTAAATACTTAAACTATGCTAAATGTAGGCTATTTTGTGTATATATAGTCATACATCAGTAATGTTCCGTTCAGCAGATCGGTTCTTGGTGGGTATGATCTTACACCAAGCAAACTAGTTATAAAATATGAAAATGTATTTTATTCTTTAAAAATCCTTGTTGGACGTTCGTTTTGCTTAATGTGTGGACTGCCTGTAAAAGCATTTTATATGCAGATAACGTGTAAAATAACGAATGCATTGTTTGCTAAATTACGACGCCAAGTCTCCAGTCCACGCGAAGAGTTAGAGCGAGACTCGGGCGCTATGGGGCTTTTTGTTACGGCCGCCATTTGTTTCACAGTCGGTAACGACTACTGGAGAACGCCATTGCCTGCGGTTTCCGTAAAAAAATGTTTAAACGTGGCATTTAATGTTCTATGATTTTAAAATGTAGTCGAATGAGTCGAAATTCCTGAATTAGGGGGGATAAATCCGTGTTGGGTTCCCCCCGAAGCGCACGTCGGCGGCTGAGCAGCATTGCGTAAACTGGCTCCGCAGCTCTGTGGGTGTGCGCTCTCAGGCGAGTCGGGCATTTTGCAGCCGAGCCAGTGATCCCGGCACCATTTCCCCCGTCAGCAGCAGAAGCCGAAAGCAGATCCGCCGTGGTCAGCTGGTCCGCCTGCTGCTCGCATGTCATGCATTTTGCGTGCTCGCCTCCTCCACCCGCGCCAGTCCCAGTAAAAAAAAAACCCCGACTCCGTCACGGATGAGGTCGCGGAAAAGAGCCTCGGAGAAAAAGCATATGGCACGAAATGCGCTTACGGGGGGAGGAAAATAAAAGAAAGAAAAAGCGACAACGCAGCCGATGAAGCTGGTTTATCCGAAGCGATTTTCCCCCTGCGGTGTGGCGCCGTGCTCTGAGTGTTATGAGGTCCTTAGTCGTCACAAATCTATAAACATGTCTTCTGTAGTGCAATACGCTCCAATGGGCGGTGTAATGAAGAGCATTTAAACATCATCCTGGGTTGGATATTTTAACCCGAGGAATTTTATAGGCTGAAATGACCTATAGGATCGTATTTTTTAAAAAAGAAAAAAAATCGTATCCAACAATGATTCGATTATATATCCTTGTTTAGTTGAAAAATAGATGCGTTGCAGACTTGAACTCCTGCGGTTTCCTCCTCGTCTCTCGCCACCTTTTTGTTGCATCGTCCACAGCGGAGTTCTCGCGTCGTCGTTTTTTTTGTCTCATTCCTTTTTTCAAATTTCCTGTTAATCTGTTGCCGCTCGTGTAAATATAATTGAAAGGCATTTGTCGGATTTTTATGTTTTTTTTTACCATTTGTACATTAAATAAAAATTATGTAATAAATACTTTTGAATCAGGACGTGTACCTAAACCATACTTAAAGAGATATTTGCTAGGTTATCGCCTATTTGTGGGGACCCTGTAAGATGTCAAAAATAAAGCCTAGAAAAGAATGTGAAAGTAATTTGTCTTGTATTCTGTAGGAGATTTAAATATTGGACATAAGATTAAAACAATCTGATTTTAGTTTGAGATCATTCTGAATTTTGCTTAACTGTAATACTGCCATTTCTTTACATTCAGTGTTTTTTTTTTCTCTAGAGACAACCAAGGCTGTAGAGAATGAATGGAGAAATGGAAACATCTGCTAAAGATCAAGGTGAAGGATTTATACTGGGTTGCTGTGGTCTGCCGAATTTCTTTCTCTGCATAATCCCATTTCGGTGTATTAAAAGCAAATCAGAATTGTAGTCTTGCCTGTGTCTTTGAAACATGAGCTGGGAAACCCAGTGTGAATATGATTCCGCTGATGAGCTTCCTTAGCTTTATACTGTTATTAGTTGCCTTGAATATCCTCCTTTAAAGGCAGGTGATTTTAGACCCTTTCCTTTAAATTTTGAGCATCTCAGTGATGCTATAGGAAACTGAAGACTAGATTTTAGGGAATTTGGTAAGTTTTGGGTGGTTTTGTGTCCATCACCAGAACCAGATGGTGTGTATTAATCACCCGATGTTTATCGTATTTTAATATTCCATTTTATTCTGATATAGGCTGGGGCAAGGATGATTTGCTGAAGTTGCTGGATGGCATGAAGGGAAATCTCCCACAGAATGACATCAGCAAATACAAAACTGCAGAGTCACACCTGGATTGGGAGAAAGTGGCCTTCAATCACTATTCTGCAGAGATGTGCAAGCAGAAATGGCTGGAGGTGTCCCGTGAGGTAGGCCAGTGCCACAGCAACCTCAGAGGTCGGATCTGGGAATGACCTCACACCCGAGTTAGCCGTTTGGCATACCGGGGACCTGTTTCAAAAAGCAGGATATCTTTCTTAGCTGGTTTTAAGGTACCCTAGTTGATGGCCTTTATCTTCATTCACTTGCGTTTAGCATGGAATACCTTAAATCTGACAAGCTATCCAGCTAAGCAAGAAATCCTGCTTTATGAAACAGACCCCAGCTTCAAGCTAGGTTCATTGTTAGCCATTGATTGTAGTATCAGTTCGTATTAATGCATTACGCAGTATTTTGCGCATACAAACAACAGCAACATGTCCACAGATAGTAGTCAGACAGCACTGTGTACGAGCGATTTAATGAAGCACATAAGGCGTAAATATAAAAAAGGATATAATTAGAGCTTTCGCTCCTGCTGATGAATTCTGGGGCTGGGGTTGCAGAGGTTCCTCCAACTTTGAGTCGGACTTCTGACTTCAGGGGGCGTTCTAGTTGAAATTTCTGACTAGGGACTCAGAAATGTGCACCTTACGAGTTCAATTAGAATGCAACGTTATACCTGTGACTGATGTAACTGACATGGGGATGTACCTATAGCTGCACTATCATTATCAGTGTTTTGGTACCGTTTGTCTTTTGGCTGTTGTAGCATTTTTTCCTTTTCCATGATTTCAGGTACGCAAGTTTCGTACATTATCTGAGCTGATTGTAGATGCCCAGGACTATATCAAGAACCCATACAAGGGAAAAAATCTGAAGGTATGCTTTTGCATCAAAGTTATATGCCGTGGGTTGGGTACAGACATTTTCATGAAAATAAACATGACCTTAATTACAAAAATCCAAAAAAGATTGCAGAGTCTTAGTAAAACTATTAAATGTACTTGTTAGATTAACCTGCTGCATTAACAATGTTGATATAGTTTTCTCTAAGCAAAATGCCTAATTTTCTATTTTGTTTTGAACAGAAACATCCAGATTTCCCAAAGAAGCCTCTCACGCCGTACTTCCGGTTCTTCATGGAGAAAAGGGCCAAGTATGCCAAGCTGCACCCTGAAATGAGCAATCTGGACCTCACCAAGATCCTTTCAAAGAAGTACAGGGAGCTCCCTGACCGCAAGAAGGTAAGCACAGCAGAGATCCGTATTTATCCATGTCTGTCACGGACAAAATACTTAATTGATAAAGCTAAACAGTTAGCCTGGTCCACTCCATAAGAAAGTGTACACTGTCTCTTTAAATGGGCAAAGATCTTTGGCCTGCTAAAATCAGATGGTGTAATGTTTCTCTTACCTCTGCTCCGTGGCATTGTATGAGCCGGTCCTCTGCTGCCACCTAGAGGTCAGAAGGAATACACAGACCCTGGGATGGGTGGTTGGAGCATTTCTTGGTTTGAATGAGGGCGTGTGAACCTGCTGTGCAGCATTTTCGCTATGAACTAGCTGGTGGTGATACATTTTTAACCCGTGTTTGTTTCATTTAATACAGGCAAAGTACATGGAAGACTTTCAGAAAGAAAAGGAGTTATTTGAACAAAACATGGGAAAATTCAGGTTTGTTTAATTTCTGATCGTCTTTTCTGCCAGTCATCCCGTTAATTCTCCAATTAGTATAAAATATCAACAAGGATACATCTGCTATCTACTACTATTATTATTATCAATTGCAGCAATATTTTAGATTATTATGATAGCTGTATGCTGTTTTAATTTAAGAATGTTGCTGCTGAGAGAGAAGTAAGTAACCTTTTTAAAAACAGAATTACTACCTCCAAAGTAAGTACAGTATCAAGGGCAGATGTGTACTTTGAGGTAATTACAGTTTTTTCGGCATTTATTAAAGTAGTGTGAACCGTCTACCCATTTAGTGCCACATACTTAGACTGCTTTTCATGGGATTGCAAAGATCATCTATTCATCTGCAAATGCAAAATAATCCAAAAGAAGATAAATGGTTAGATGTTGGGAAGGGGTGGAAAAGCAGACATTTTTACTTTTCCGATGGATGGTATTGCTTATAAAACGATCACAAACCATGCTGAGCAGTTGCACAATAGTGGAACAATTTGTTGTCACTTGAGTAAATGTTCAGGATGAATTGTGGTTGAAAACATGTAGGTTTTTTTTTATTTTGGTTTGTTGTTCAGTTCAAATCGTTAGGCTCCCCTGCCAAGTGCCTTTAGATAGTGTGTTACCGTGAAGCCCGGCGGTCGACAGGCTCCTCCTGTCAGTCTCACTGAGTAGGTGACACTGAGCTGCCTGTGCAGGGAGGACCACCCAGACCTGATGGAGAACATGAAGAACATGAAGCGCTCGGACGTACCGGAGAAGCCCAAGACTCCGCAGCAGCTCTGGTACAACCACGAGAAGAAAGCCTTCCTCAAGGGGCATGCAGACGTAAGTGAACCCCGGGGGGGCCTCTTCTCTTCTGGGGGCCGCTCTGCTCAGCACAGTGGTGTCCGCTTAGGTACTTTAGGGCAGGATCCTTATCTCCCCAGATCTCTTCATACTGAATTGTTGTATATGAGGAATTTTTAACGGTGGTTCTCTGCAGGCTACAACAAAGGAGATCAAGGAGAACTTGGGGAAACAGTGGACACAGTTGTCGGACAAGAAGAGACTGAAATGGATCAACAAGTCTCTGGAGCAGCAGAAGCAGTATGAGGTGAGCACCAGGCCAAGCTGCAGGAACTTCCCACTGTGCGGCTGCAGGTAATGAGAGTGTGAGTCTTCCTGTTATCCCTGTGTTCCAGGAATCAATGCGCGAGTTCATCCAACAGCACCCAGAACTGAATATGTCCCAAGAGACCCTCAATAAGTCCACACTGACCAAGGCCGAAAGGCAGTTGAAGGACAAGTTTGACGGCAGGCCCACAAAACCTCCACCGTGAGTGATGCAACCCAGGTTTTTGTGTTGTATGACCTTCCGCCTCTAAGGCACTTATTGACTTGCCGTTCCCCCCGCCCCCCCCCCCCCCCCCCGCCCGCCGCCTCCGTGCTTCCTTGCGGCCTGTGCGCCGCCCCTCCGTGGCGCAGCCCACGCCCGC
>JAABNY020000113.1:257223-272245 GCA_015164015.2 Brevimyrus niger | reverse complement strand
AAATATTGGAAGAAACCTTTACTGTCATCCTTAGCCTCCAATGCAATTTTTCTTTCTACATCCCTCTTAGATAGCCTAATGTTATTTTTTAATATTAATAATAATTAATATTAAAATAATATTACCTGCATATCCTTTTAATATGAGAATAAAATATTACTTTATAAAAATGCTATATGTGTATACTGCAGATACACCTTGGATCTTTGAGGTGTAAAGCACTACCTGTTGCCCTACCATGCTCATTTTATATCATTGATATTTATATAATAATAATAATAATTGATACTTTATTGATCCCGGTGGAGAAATTGTCTTTACGCCTCCCTCAGCTTGCTCTTTTTTTGTAGAGTAAGTTGTCCACGGAGGGCAGCCATTCATAGCGGCACCCAGGGGGCTGGGGGTTAAGGGCCTTGCTTAAGGATCCACAAATATGCTGAGATTGGGTTTGAACCGGTGACCTTCTGATTACAGACACACAGGCTTGGCCCATTCTAATTCGTTGCAGTATAGTAAGATGGCGTTCTGGAAACATCAGAAACACTTTGAACGTTTCCATACCTTAATCGTAACATTCTGTAAATGTTCCAAGAGCAAAAAGTGGGGAAGCCAGTGTCATTAACCATGCCACAGGAGACAACACCGGTCTCCTCTGTCCCCCTCTCTGTGTCCAGGGCTACGATTCGTCCAGCCTTTCCTCCGCCTTGTTTTCCCAAAGAGCTCGTCAGCGGCTTGCTGCTGCTTTATTACACTGCGAGCAGCGATAACCCATTATTTCCTCCTGAAAAATGTCACGTCTTATCAGCAAAATCGCACATGTTCCACGTGCCATTAGCAATGGGCGGAACTGAAAAGCGTGCGTACGGTATTCCTCCTAAAAAAAAAAAGAACATCCAGCTTAGATTAAAACAGTCAGGCAACAAAAAAGAAGCAGGATAAAGAAACTAGTTTTTCTTGCCAGATTTATTGGTATATTTGTCTTATAACATCAGCCGGCTCAAAGATCGTGTATGGTCCTCCTGACTCCTCTAAGGATAAATGGATCCACGGGGCAGAAACGCCTCTATCCCGCCTCTGAGCGTCTTGTTTCACCTCCCCGCCATTCACCGGATCAGCGATCAGGAGGGCAAGGCCTCCGGTGGAAGTGTGGCTGCGGTGGAAGAGGAGGCACCCCTGCTGAGCTCTCCCCGCAGTGACGGACTCCTCTCGGCTGGATGTGATTGGCCTTCACATGGCCGGATGCCACTTCCTGTATTGGACTTGTATCGGCAGCCAACCTGACTCATTATGCAGGCATCCCCAGGTTAAGAGCGTCCAACTTACAGACAACTCATCCTTACAAAAGGACAGTCATAAAGCCCATTATAATAAAAAATACAATGGCTCATAATAACGAACGCGCACACTGCTTTGGGACACTCATGAAAACATTGAGAGGCTTCGGCAGTTTGTGAGCCCAGAATAGAATGCAGTAGCATATGTAGAATACAGTACCGTGTGTAGATCCACTTTTCATCACTGTATAATTGTAATTATTAAGTACTGTATTATTATTTTGTCCAACTTACCTACAAATTCGACATAAACACAGACTTAATGTAATTCGTAACCTGGGGGCTCACACGTGTGCAGCACGCATAAAAAGTTAGACAGACTGGTCAGTTAGCTAAGGTTAGCTGACACTTAGCTGAAGTGGCTTGTGATTTCTATCATTTTTACAGCTGGACACTCGACTTGACTGAAGGTAAATTTCCTGCTCAATGCAACATCATAAAGGATCTCCAAGGACAGGAAGCAGCGGCATTCTGTTTAGACACTACACTAGTGTCCTTTATGAGCCAGGATACAGCCTCAAAATGGGAGTCCATGTCCACAGTTGCTATACTTGTACTAATAAACACTGAAGTAGTCCAAATTGAGTAGATTATTCAAAGGTACAACCACAGAGCCCCTCTCAGACATCCAAACTAGCAAACTCTTGCTAGCGTGTTATCCATCCATCCAATCATCCATCCATCTTCCATTCCCTATACAGGGATCTCGGGAGGACAGCATTTACTAGCCTAATTATATAGAACAAAAGTTCTGTAGATTATATATGCACCACTGCGTTTAGTTCCATTAAGCCACCATTTCTTGGCACTGGGCAGTTTGCAATAAGAATGGTCATGAACAAAATATAAAATGTTCTCAGATTTATACAAGTGCTTTTTGAAAGGCTTAGGGTCAGTCTGGCAAATGAAACTAGGACCCAGACAAGGCACACTGATGCTCTCTCATTTGCAGTCTTGGGAACAATTGTCAGTTTGTATGCAGGAGTTAAACCCAAATACTTTGTTGTATCGTTCACTGCAGCAGACCTCCACATAAATGCTGCCCAGCTGTGTGACAAATGGAGTGGCTGACAGAGATAAAACAGGGCCGAGACTTCAGAACACGGAAACGACGGAAGGTCAGCGAAGAACATAGTCTACGCAGGCACCAACACTCGACACGTCAGCATTTGTCCAGCTTCTGCATACTCAATAATTAATTTGCATATTTCTACTTGTGTTATTGTTAAGCAACGCTGGGAAATAATGCTTTGAAATGTGCTCTGGGAGGGATTTCAATATGCTGCCAAATCACTGACCACAAAATGTCTGCAACAGGATGTCATACTGTGTCCAAATCACTGACTGAAGGCCAAGAACAATGAAATAACTAAAGACAGTTTTTTTCATACACTGAAGACCTGGCATTGGCTGTTATCACTCAAGGAAATATCTAATCTCTACAGAAGAAGAGCAAAGACAAGGACGGTTAAGTCCTTGGTTGATTCTACTGGACCTTAGAGCATTGTTCTTTAATCTGAACCATTCAACTGTGTAGGAGCAAAAATTTGTATAAATGGTGCATTGTCTTGAGTAAATGTGTGAGGATAGTGACTGAATGTCATTAAAGTACATGCACACATAGACAAGGCGGTTTTGTGGTAGCTTTAATGACTCCGTTGGCTTTCAAACTCCTCCTATCACTCCCTGAACTAGGTCACCTCCACAGACGAGCAACAGACTCCCTCCTATGAACTTTCTAGCAAAGAACATTCTGGGCTCCCCAAACACAGATTATAACGAGACTGAAATTAAAAAAAGAAGGCATTCTTAACTTTTTTTTTAAATCGTAATATGGGATTAGGCTGCAATGATGAAAGATACGGACCCGCAGAATCCCAAATGAAACTGACAAAAAAAAAGTGTTCAGTTCTTCAATGCAGCACCTATGCATAAATTCAGAAGCAGCGTATTTAACAGCATATTTGTCTACTGATACTGGATTGTGTGTTGGATTATTTTTGGGAACAATTCATGGCAATTCATCCAACAACATGTAAACATTTCAGTGGTTGCAGTACTTTTCCCTGGGTGCTCCAGTATCTCCACACAGCCTTAAAGCATGTAGCTGCATGCATTTGTGAGTCCTGTGATGGATTGATATCCCGTCCAGCGTGTCCTCCTTCCTTGTGCCCTAAATGTCCTGGTACAGACTTCAGGCTCCCTTCATCTGTACCCTGGATAATGATGGATGAATGGATAGTGCCCCCTTCCAGTTTTAGCTGTCAGTGATCAGTTTTATGTTGTGTCCATTCAGTATCTGTTTTAACCCATTCCTTTCTTTATAATCACTGCATTTCAATTATTGGACACCACATCAACTCCCCCCCACCCCCCCCCCCTCCAGTGGGATGATCTTGCTGAGCCAAACCTTGCACCGTCCTACCACGCTGTCTGGCAGGCCTTATGCTCTTCTGACTTTGTGCCATGCAGATGCTGAGCCCAGGAACTGATGTGACAAGGCAACCTGGTCTCTGGAACAACACCTGTTAGCTGGGCCCTGTTCTTGCCAGTGTCTGCTTCATAGAATCTCGAAATAAGACGTAGTAAGGAGGCGTGCATAAGCATCTGTGCCATTTTATATGAATTTGTACGTGCTTGTGTTCTGCTTGTCTGTGTCAAAGAATTTACAGAGAAGTATCGATAATGCTTTGCATTAACTCCATCTTCATAATGCATTCATAGAACATTCAGTGCACTTTCATAATGCCTTACAAGCCTCATTAAGCATGTATACCTTAACATGTCCTAAAGCATTGCAGTCATAATTATTATTATACATTAATATCAGACATTATAATCCAATAATGTGATTAATGCATATTAAAGTTGTTGAGGTAAGTTAGTATTTTAAGGTATGATTACATGATGCTCTATGAATGCTTTATAAAGGCATTATAAAGGTGAAGCTAATGTAAACGCTTGCTGAAGTATTTAATATTCTAGGATAGTATCTTGAAAGAATCACAAGATAAACCATAAGTTTAAAATACAAAAAAGTGACACTAGGAGATCTGATTCTCCCCCCTGAACCAAATACATTGACGTATATTGTACTGTGACCAAACATGGAAGGGTTACACACACATGGTCTTGAACTGTCCTTCCGCTCCTGGCCCCTGCATATATGACATGGATGTTTGCAGACGCAAGCGACCTTGTTAAACGGTACAAAGAGGTTTCTTAGATCCTCAGACTCCCCACAGTCTAAATCTCAGCCAGACATCAAGGTTGAAAAGCCATAAACTAGGATAAGGAGCAAAATGGAGCAGCAGAAAAGGTTGCAGTGACCCTTAGCACAAACATCTCACACATCTCAGTCGTCTGGTCGCAAGCAGCACTTCCCAACCTGCAGCCTCACTCCAAGAGAATGATCTAGGGTCTACTTACAATGTTATACTTAGGTTGAATATAATGAATAATGGTTTTTCACAGAGTGCCATCAGATCATTATGAACAGTACTTAATCACAACCAATCACAAAGTAAGATTAATGAGTAATAAAACACAAATAATAATAAGACCACTGATATAAAAATTAGGATTGCACGGGGAGATATTTTTAACAATATTGTTCCTGTCTCTTGCTGAATTTGAAAACCATTACCTCACATTATAGAACTTATGTTACAGGAGTTTTCATGTTCTGTCCAGACTGTTGATGTACATGTTTCCTGTAAACTGGTGTACTTTTACTCCTGTAAAAGTTCTGATCCATTTTCTGTAAATACATATAGAGGCCAGTGGACATGTTTAAAAGACCCACTTACCCTTCTGACTCTGTGTAGTTTGCACGAAACATTTTTCTCTGTGTACATTAAGGCTGCCTGCTATACGAAATGCCTCATGCTGTTCATTCTTCAATGCTTTTCAGCTGGCAGTATCTTATCTGCGATTTCCGGATGGTCCAAAAGACACTTTTCAACTGCAGCCATCCACATCATCAATGATAAAAAATGTCTAATTGTTTAGTTGTTGCCCATAACACTGTAAAGAGCCACAGTCAACACTATGAACCAGTGCACCACCACATCTGTTTCATGTCTTTACTAAACCGTTCCACCAGTTATCTCCACGGATGTGGCAAAAGTCACTGTCAAACAAAATATTAAATACTGGGGCTTGTGAGTGAAGAGTGCGTTACAGGAACAAGGGTTCGGACAGTGAGAAATAATTGTAATTCAGGGCTGCTCAGTTCCGTCAGACTGTGGAGAATTATTTCAATTATCCACTGCAGCTCCAGACATGTGACTTGATATTCAAATAATGACTTCCATTACATGGTAAAGAGCTGAGGTAGGACGTGATCCAGTGGGCCTGCAGCCCCAGGGGAAGCACAAGCCTAGCGTGGGGTATCGCTCACAGCATGGAAGGGAAATGTGATATATGATGCGGGGAGGAGGGTTCGAAAGCACTGGGGAATTCTTCCCAACATGCATGTGGTTGGTGTTGGGGGTTATTCCCAAGAGAGCTGTCCAGCTTACAACATTACCACAGATGATGGTGGCCAGCCAGAAAAACCAATTTGCAACCCATGCCTCCTTCCTTACACATCTCATTATACCATCTCACGTCTCAGAAACATAAACAGTCCATGAGTTGAACTGACACCTCGCCGTCCAGGTTTAACCTTCAAGTTAATGAACCTGCATGTAAACCACCTTTTTCTTTGGCTGTTTACCTGCATTACAACAAGTTCAGCTTTACCATCAGTTTGATTTATGACTGTCACCCGCTGAAAAATTACGTCTGGATTTCACCCTAAACGTCTGCAGGCTTTTGACGGTGACCTTACATCAACCCAAGGGGCGTCCACGCTGCAATGTACGGACAAACAGCAAGGTGGTGCTTGTAAAATACTTGGTTTCCTGCATTTGGCAGATGATTAGTTTTGTTCAATGGGATATTTTTCGGGGTACGGGAGAGGCACGCAAGGCAGGAATCACTAAATGTAGATAGTAAATATTCATGCAAGAATCAAGGCTCTGTGATACTGAAGATATCACATTTTTGCTTAAAAAAGCGAGTACCTACTTAACATTTAGGTACTCTTTTGATCAAAGACTAATTTTATTCAAATGTGGCACTAGATGGGAAAAGATTTTACATTTTTACCCGAGACTGAAAATCCAGTTTAAAGTGGTTATATGCATTGTAATGATATAAATATATATATCATATCAAATTGAAAAAAATGAGATCACGGCACAGAACTCGAAGTCTAACATACTTTCCTTATACAATCAACTGAAACGTAGCTTGAGAAGTGTTTCTTAACTGAGGCAACAAAAAAGTAAAATGACATTTTTGTAATTGAGTCATTCTTGGCTCACATTTTGGAACTTGCTATATGTCCTCTTACTGACATATCAAATAAATGGCTTTATGCACTATTTATGTTATGGGGACTCCTTTTTTTGATGGGGGCGGGGCAATCATGGCATTTTTTGCTTATTCATCAAGGAGGAGGCCTCCAGGATAGGAATCACAAAATGTAGATTAGATAGACAGAGACAGACAGACAGACAGACAGACAGACAGACAGACAGACAGACAGATCGATAGCATCATGACCAAAGAGAAGCATGCAAAATGGACATAAGGGGAATCTTAGTGTGACTGGCTCAGATTTCAGGCACTTATGAGAGAACATCAGCATTCTTCCCCTTGTTATAATAGCAATTAAACACCTCTTAGTTTCTCCAGAAGCAGTGGGTAATGGCAGTGTGTCGATGAGGCAACAGTCAGACAGGAAATGGTGAATTCTGGTGGGCCGGAGGTGGGGGGCTGGAAGGGGGGGGGCGTCCAGCCCGGCCAGGCTGCAGACACGGCCGGCAGCCTCAGATGGCCGTGGCAGATGTCTCCTTGGCCCAGGCGGCCAGCAGGCAGGCGATGGTCACCCCCTCCCCTCCCAACACCCCCTACCCTGCCCCCAAAGCTTAGTGCCGATCTCACGTGGGCCACAACATGACCGTTCCACATTCTGGTGTTCGCTGATCGCGGAGAAGCAAGCTGACCCCCCCAGGGAGGGGTGAAGGAGGAGTTTATCCATGGGTCTTCTAGTGACATGAGATGAGAGATCTCAAGAGCAGAGATCCACCTGAGGTATATATCTTGGCTCAGAATGCCTCCTGCCTAGTTATGGAAAAATTGGCCTTCAACACCCATGGAGATACAGCCATGCTGAGAACAGGGGTGCATGGCAGGTTAAGGAGGACAATCCTATGGGTATGATTTGTTCCTCCCTCTCTTCTGTCTCTTCTGTTTTGTAGCCCCTTTGTAACCCAGAAAAGTGTGCATCCCTGCCGTCATCCCCCATCTTCCCAGGTTACTCTACAGCCTCTGATTTGGACCGGTTGGGCTGCTCTTCCTTGGTGACTCTGCCGCTTCACGTCGGGAGAGAGTGACAGCACTCGGCCTTGCAAGCCTCATTAAGGTCATCAGTAGGAAATTAGTCCGGAATTGGATCGTTCTGTTGTTCTTCATGCTCGCTATATTCTGAACCCTCGCCGATTAGTGCTAATTTCCATTTCATAATGAGGAGCATCCGGATTTGTGTTTTGTGTTGTCCTGATGCATCCATGGGGCCCCACAAAGCATGCATATTTCCGAGGACAGGCAGAGAGATGGATTGCATTTCAGGAGTGACATCCCCCTGCCCCAACACCTACACATTTCTCCAAGTCCCAGTCACCCCTTAGGACACCCGCACTAGGTATCGTCACGGTAACTCTAAAAGTACAACTCGCATAGTTACATCAAAACTTTGGTATTACCCTGATTAACTCACCATGGCAACAAGTGAATAAGCAGAGCACCTTGGAAGGGAGAGAGATTTCGGATGGAGGTTTGCTCTCGTCTTGATGGACAGGAAACCTATTTCAGTGTCCAGGACTCCTTTCTTGGGCCAGGCCCAGAACCGACAGAAACGCTTAGGGCTCTAAGTGCAGCTCTGAATGATCCACCATGCTAAATACTTTGCAGGAAGCCATGGCAGACAACATTGCTTAAACACAGAAACCCATGGCTATGTTACATAAAAAATATTATTCCTATTAACCGCTAAATATGACACCCATTACCTGTATAATGTCAAGTGATCTTCTGTTTGTCTACTTGTATACTACTATGCTGTAACAGCAAAAGTTATTTGACTTGAAGTCGACATTAGCATTATATCGATCTGTGTTTAACATCTCTTATACTGAATGTCTTTACAATAAGGTTGTATCTGTATGAAATGTTATTATAGAGTAATAATGGAAGATGGAAAAAGTGCATGCTGGCTGTTAACCATCTTCTTTATAAGTGAGTGTAATTATTCCCTGGCGTATGCACGTTTGACCATGCTCACTTATAATGACTGAGAGCTTGGCTTTCAGAATACCCCATTCTAATGTAGCAATACCACTGATGTATCTGATTCTTTCAAACGGCAATACATTGTTCGATTTATAGCGTCTATGCATGCAACAGAGAAGCTGCATTTGTTAACGCATCCCTACTGTGATGATGTCTTGTTTGTGTCAGGTGATGTTTTGTATGACAAAGAGGCACCCAGCTATATTTCAATTCTTGAAGATGTGCTGTTTGAAAGTGTAGCTGGCATGTTCTACAGTGGTGATGGACACAGTCCCAGTTAACATGGCACTACACCTGGCACCGTGCTCATTATACTTTTTGTTTCCCTTATAGATGTCATGCAAAAACACATCAAATACAATTGAAGCCAGACGGTACAAATCCAGACTAAGGCTTTGTTTCAACCAACCAATTGAGGACTCTGTGACTGTGACTCTTTATACTCAACTGGTTGGTTGAAACAAAAACCTTGGTCTGGATTTGTACTTTCTTAACCTGAACTTTTCACCTCTGCAATGGATCTAGTTTCTTCTACACACCTCCCCAAAACACAAGGCATTTGCCTCTTGCATCATCAGTATTTTTTCCCCGCTTTATGACACTCTGCGCTCCAAAATTGTGCACCTCAATGGCGAAACTCAAACGGATCATCTGGTATAATAGGACAGGAAACCAGACGGGACAATTTGTGCTATGAAAAAAAATCCAGTTTGGCATGACTGCAAACGGTCCCACAGGACAGGGATGAAATGGGCCGACTTCGACGACCATGGGATGAAATGGGAAGGTGAGTCAAGCAACATGTAAACTGTGAGAACAGGGCCATTGCTTCCAAACACCCTCTTTTGCTCCAACACACTGCAGACTTTCACTTACACTGCAATCAGAGGTGAGCTAAGGGGCTAGCTGTTGAGCTAATTTCACTCAATATGCACTTAGATAACTAGTTACCTCAGACAATATAACAAGCTAAATACAGGCGTGTAGCTACAGTACGATAAGTAAGGGAAGTTCAGTTGGACTCCAAGCCTTTAAAGAAAAGTTGAAAGTTAAAGTGTTGAATTTTTTAACAGGCATATTTGTCACTCATTGTGTAAATATTCATTCAAGAATAGAGATTCCGAATAATATACCGAAAATATAACATTTTTGTGGCACCCGATGGTAAAAGATTTTTTTTTTTGTAAAAACACAGAAAGTAGAGTTTAAGGTGCATCGTAATAATTTTGAATATCATGCTTATTATATCATACTGAAAACAAGGGATTGTGGTACAAAACTTACATAAAATACATTCCTTATACAAACAAATTGAAATGTAATTGAAGAACTACCTTCTGTAAGTTTAAACACAAGTTTTAGGAGAGGTTTTATAAGGTTGAATGAAGTTTTTTTGTTGTTGTTGTTGTATTTCAGTCCATCTTGGCTCAGTTTTTGGAACTTGCTGAATGTCCTCTTACTGGAACTCCATATGGACTATTTATGTTGCACACCCTGCTTTTCAGGATGGAGGACCGGGGTAATCGTGGCATTTTTGCTTATTCATTGCAGCACTCTGCTGTAAACAGAAAACCCTTCCAGTGATGCTCTTTCTGAGGCAAATGATTTAAAAGCACTTGCATCTTTTGGATAACAAAGCTCTGACAGTTATTTTTAGTGCTTTCATTTCCTGTCTTTTACAGAGTTGAAAGCCACAAGGTACTTAAATTAATGGCACGATACAAAATATGTCTATGAGATCTCACAAACGTTACTTTACTTACAAAGAACTGACTTACACTGTGTGTGATCTGTTTGTGCAGTTTTCCATTGTATTAATCCAATCCAGCTACTAAACGTTCCTCAAACAGCTTTCCCCCAGGAGATAAACACCTGATGGCTTTGTCTGACTGTATCACCATAAATCTTTCCCTTTAGCCACTAAACCATCTGCTGGCTCAGAATTCATTGGACATTTGCAATAAATCTGCAAACGTTTATACTTTCCCATTAAAATTATTGGAAGAAAAAACAGGACAATACTAAGATTAGTTCTAAAACCATAACCACCAGGCCCATATTAATATTACATCATTTTATTTTCTGTAATACAAAGGAACCTTAAAGGATCTACTGTTTTCCTTATCTGCTTTCTAGTTTGATGTATTTGCAGTTTCTATGTTTTTTAATTAATACTTTTTTGCATATGTATCCAGTGTTATAAGCATTAATTTCTGCTCATATTAATGACTGGCATACATTTTTCTGTATAGAAAAAAGTTTTATTTTCTTATAATGACGTATAATGTACCATGGACTATACAATTTTTTTCAAAACAAACCTGTGGGTGATTTCCCAGACATAATCCTGTATGTAAACACATTTGTGTCAATAAGAATTCCAGAACATCAGTACAAATGTGTTGTTCACTTCCACCACTCAGGACAATAAATGTTAAACCAACAGCACTATTTCTGGATGGCGGACAGTGCTTTTTTTAATTGCACTTTTGGATCAGAGCACAAAGCTGACCAGCTTTCTGGAGAGAGACAAAGAGAGAGAGAGAGAAACAGAGAGAGAGAGAGAGTATTTGCGGAATCAGTCCGCTTCGGACAGAGGGGGCAGCAAGAAATGCCTGCAGGTGTGGACAGGTGCCACCCCCATGGATGGGCTGGCATGACGAGGTGAAACAATGCCATCGCGATGATCTCACCACTCAGATATACAGCTCCAAAACTGCAGATATTTAATACAATGTGTAGCATGCATATTGTATAACATATGTCCTCTGCATCTTCAGCTTTCTGCCCATGCCACAAACAGCAAGAAGATCAAGGAACCTACTTTTGGGCCTTTCGGGTGGAATAATAGAAGCAGACATGGCGATAGCGACACGTAAAAGACGGAATCGCCAGGCAGTAATGCAAAATCCTAATCACAAATGCAGCCGTTATGTGCCACTGCCTCTAAAGGAAAATGCGATGTCATTTCAGAACAGATTCACATTCATTCTGCGGGCTATTGCGCACTTGCACTTTATTCTATCTGCAGAGACTCCTTGCTGGAAGGGAACATCAGGGCCACTGCAACATTTAGGCAATATTGTATTGAGGTCATTTTAAAAAGCTGCGTGTCTACAGGGAGACACTGAAACCACTGCTAATTTGACGTCCTGCAGACTTGGGGGGCTGGAGCACAGTGTGACCTAGTACTTTTAGGCACAATCATAGTGGGGGGAGCATGGAAAAAGGATGATCCTAAGCCTTTGATAAGCACAAATGTAACAGGATAGCCGATAACTGAGTTTAATTAGTATAAACATTCCTGTAAAAGACTATTGATTTCCTACTGATTAGTAGTCTCTATTTAGCACTGACAGTAGGACTTTCTTTCCCTCTCTCTCTCACACTCTCTATCTATCTCTCTCTCTCTCCGTCTCCACTTGCTTGTCAGGAAGTTCCAAAGTGTCACAACACTCATCAGTTTTGTGATCCTAAAATCTGTTTCAGACTGAGAATGAATCATCAGACCTCCCAGGGCTGAAAGAGGATTTTAATTGCTGAAGCTCTCTCTGATGGCAGATTTAAGGGCGGTAGCTTGAACTGAAAATCCTAGCCAGCACGCAAACTTTCTGGGACAGGGGCTGCAAGCCCTTCAGCGGACCAGGGAAAATGAGTTCTGTGGTCTATTTTAAATGATCTCCAGAACACAGTGTCTTGGTCCCCAGTGCACACTGCTCCCATTTCTATCGGTGACCCACAAGCTTTTATCTGCTATAATAATAATAATAATAATAATAATAATAATAATAGTAATAATAATAATAATAATAATAAACACTTTTTAGGGAAAGCCACACACGAAGTCTAAATCATTTTATCGATTATTTGCACGGAACCTACTGTCCTAAAAAACAAACCGGTCAAAAAACAGTGGTTCACCAAAGCTATTTGGACTTTGATATTTTCATTGTAGGAAACCTCCTCCAAACGGGATTAATTAATTATAAATGCGTCTCCTTAAGCTTAAGGGACAGCGAGCTTGAAACGTGTAAACGATGTTTCACCGGCAAATCATCAAAAGCCTTTTACTCCAGTTTAGGATACGTCTAGTTCAGGCAGGAGAATGGATTTCCCCAAATAATACCTAAAAAATGGACCTAAAACTAGGCAAAAGTTAACGGACTGAGCTGAAAGCTTGGGCTCGCTCTCTGCCCGTGCGTTAAATAACTTTCCTCTCTGCCGAGTCCTTTTTTCTTTTACAAATGGACTATAATCTGAGAGTCTAACTGCCTCGCCTTTACTCTTCAGTATTAGCTTATGCTTGGATGATGTTAGTAAAGCACGGGAACCGGTTAATCCGGGCGTAATAACTCATAAATGAGGCTCCAATACACGCATATTTATACTTCTTGTTTTCTGCGCTCTTGTCCCAAAGAAAACAGAAATTTGACATTAATGATCTTCGCGCTGGATGGCACGAGGACCGTCTCTTCACACACAGATACAGCAGAGATATAGTAGGCGGGGTGTTTTTCCTTGTATGTGAATGTAATGAGTAAATATTTAAATACCACCGTGTTCAGCGTAAACATCTCACTTGCCCCAGTTTCGAATGCTTAACGGACGCATCCTGAAACACAAAAAGGCTTGTTCGACAGTGCGCTTTGTGAAAGCTAACCACATACAGAAACTAACAGGCACAGAGGGAGACGTTGACGCGGAAAAGAGCAAAGCACCTCCTTAATTGTACTTGGTCACGCTGAGTCTCGTCATGCCAGCGATGCTCCAGCGCTCCCAGATCTATCACACTCGCGGCTGCTGCAGACAGAAAAGCCCCGGCGAAGTCGCGCCAACGCGAATACGCTTGCAGCTCATTCGCCCAGAAATTCAAGCAGAATATCCCGGTCTCGTTAAAACAAGCTGTTCTGCACAGAAAAGCGCGCAAATATGATATCTCAAGCAACAGGAAACACATAGCCTACCTTTTGTTCCTTAGGTATTTTGATGGCTGCTTGGGATCACAACTGCTCTTCCTACTATCCTGCTCTCATTGGCGATGTTGTCCCGGCAATATATATATTTTCAGATGTCGGCAATAAGTGTCAAAAGCCCATCGTTTCGGATGAAACTATCAGTGACTCAATGTTGCTCTTTTCTTTCTTTCCTTTCTTTCTTTTTTCTGTCAGAGACAGAAATATGAAATACGAGCGCCCCTTCCCGTGCTGAGCCCCATCGCCGAGCTGCTCCTTCACGTTTGCGGTCAGGACACCGAAGTCTGCGAGGCGCCCATGTGATGCGGCAGCGCTCAGCGGCCGCTCGATAGGGGGAGAGAGTGACTGTGGAGAGAGGGAGAGAGAAAGCGAGAAGGAGAACGGGAGGGAGAGCGAAAGAGACACGGCATTCCTTATATTAATGACACGCTGGTAATTGCGAGATACTCAAAACCTCTTAGGAGGTACTTAATTATTAATTTTAAGCGTATTGCGTTTGTCATTAAAGTGTAGAAATGTAATTAAAATAGTTAAATACTTGTTAAAATGTTTCAGCCAATATATGCTATATAAATTGGTGCATTAAATAAGATTATCTAAGTGCTTACGGCAATTTTAATGTTAATATATGGACTGGAGTTCAGCTGCGTCGAACCATTTCTGCCTCGGTTTATTATCCGAAAATGTTTGTTTGTTTCAGCGACTGCAAATTAGAAATTTTTCAGCAGCCTGAATTCCTTGAAGGCCTTCCACTTTGTCTTGTTTGTGAAATTTAAATCCTCTTTTTCATTCAGAACAGTTTCATGATTGTTCAAAACTTAAATGCTTAAAATGTAGTGACATACAGTCAACAACTGAAGCAACATTGCACAAGGTAAATGAATTAAAATGAGTTAACTACAGTATACATATTTAAGAACCAATTATTCAGCTGGCATGATTTGTTCCTACTTTAATTTCCAGAAAACTGATATGCGTATTTTGTTTTTATTTTGGTGCAAGCTGTTATCGGACATGCTTTATTATGTTAAGTTTCTTCCTTCCAACTTAGCAAGATTCAAATCTTTGATGCTCTCATGCATAAATTACGTTAAGTCACTTGAGACTCGGGCAACTATTGCCCCCATATGAGGATTATCCAAAGTATTCTATATGATACATTCTCACTACAAGACATCAAGACATTGTATACTTTTTCTCTGTGTGTGTGTTTATGGGGGGGGGGGGGGGGGGGTTCTTTTTTTTGTTCCGGGGATCTCCCGTCTTGGGGGCGTAGGGTGGCTTTTTTTTTTTTTTGTTTCTTCAAGGAAAAAC
>JAABNY020000113.1:179662-198317 GCA_015164015.2 Brevimyrus niger | reverse complement strand
ATTTTTTCTCTTGTCCATTTCGGCATCTGGATGTCCAGAAGGCTTGGATCCAACTGTACTTCTTGTAATAATCCTTAACTGAGTTCCTCCCAAGCTGCTGCTTCCATCTTCAAGCACTATACTGACATTTACTCTGTTGTGTCCATCACTATATGGTTTTATTGGTAAGTTATGAAAGTGGTTCACCACTGCCTTCTGCACAGATTCAAAGAGCACCTTTGCCATTATTACAATGTTACACCACCAGTGTCACACATTATTACGGTGTTAAACATCAAAGGTTTTATCAAAAAGTTGGAAGTTAAAAATTCCAAGAAACACGATCATTAGCTTCCCTGATGCACACAAGCCTCCTCCTTCAACCCAGACATGATTCCATAAGTAGGCACAGCACCGGATGAATATCAGTTCAAACTTTTCACAGGGGGAGAATTTGCCTCAGTGATCCTTACAGCAAGTTGGGACTAATTGGAACATGTCTATAAAGGCACCATGCAGGTAATGACCCTGTCAGGAATATTTAAGGACATGTGCATCACAGGAAATTAGTCCTTTGTATCGTCATTAGCAGAACAATTTCTCTGCTGCCCACTGTGTTCGTTGTAGTGCAAAATGAAAATGAAAAGTCAGAATATCAGTATTTAAATTTACAAAAAATTTTACACTAATAATGTACATTTGTAATCCTAAAAATCTTGACATATTCAGCAATAATTTAAACATAGAATAAGCATACAAATGAAAATTATATAAAATTTAAATAAATGAATAAATAAAAAATAATTAATGTTTAAATATTCTAAATTCTATACGCTCAATAGCAAGTACCCGAACCCTACTCTATCCTACTCTATAGATAGATAGATTTTTATTAATCCCGAAGGATATGTGCCTGTAAATATGGCAATGTTTGCAGTAATCATTATGTCACATCATGACAATTAATAAAAGGCAGATGTCTATGAGACAGCTACGAGTTAATAATGAGTTATAGCTTAATGCCAGAGCTTTGACATTCTGACAGCATGACCCTGCCATCTGGCAACTGAATGAATCAATATGCCTGCCTCCAATTATAAATTCCGTCTTGCTTTTGTCTGGGAAGCATAATGTCAAACAAACAGAAGTGAGTATGCTTTAGTCTCCTTGGTGTTCATGTAGTGCAGGCTAAAACCATGGGTTCCTTTTATATCAGGGCTAGATAAGGTTTTAATAACTCTGAGCTATTAGTTAGGTTCTCCCCAAATGAGCTTGATGGGCCGAATGGCCTCCTCTCATTTGTATAGTTCTTATGTTCTTAACAGACGGACTTTAAACAGCAGAGTAAAAACACAAAGTGTGGTTGACGCTATATCTGTGAAGGTAGAGTTAGAGGGTACACAGAGGGTACACAGAGCGATACCAGAAATTCTCATTCAATCACTGCTCAAATGATACTCCTTATCTACACTTCTGATTTATTGTATTAAAAAATGCTGTCCTTTGGAAAACAGGTCCTATGAATCTGTTTTTCTTAGTAAAATATGGGTAAACTTTATAGAAAAAAACAGCCCCCTTAGAAAATTATTTGGAATTTTTTGTCTGCCTTTTCCTTGAATGGTCTTAATCGTTCCAGATTTCCCTGTTTAGAATGTGTTTGAATGGGTCAATAGATGAATAGTTTTTTTAAGTTATTCTGAGAGGTGCAGAGGTGGTGGTAACTTTTCATAAGAACGATCTATGCATTTCTTTCTTTTTTGTTAATAGGACATGGAAATCAGGCTTTTCATAGTTATTTTCTAGTCGTGCACCAGGAAAATGTACTTTACACTGTACACAGTATCTTTACTGATTGATACTGTTCAATGTCATCAGTGTTGAAGTCATATGCTTCATATACTTCAATACCTAGACTTAAATAACAGTTTATGCACTGATTTCATTGTGTAACATTTAAACTATGCATTTTGAGAGAAAGGAAAATTATCATTCTGTTGGATCCACTATTAGTCATCATGTTGGGCATCACAATGAAAACTATGTAGAAAAAGCATTTTCATAATATCAACAGATTCAGTTTTATGATGGTGTTGATTGACCTCTTTTGCATTTATCCTAAATCAGGAGGTATCTAACAAGCTTGCCTCAACTACTTCTGTCTTGAAATTGACAAAAGCTAGCTGCTTTTCCAGCTAATGTTTTTACTGGGGTCATGCCCTGTGTTTCGGATTAATCGGATCATAGTAATAATCCCCATATATATAACAATAAATCAACAACTGGTAACAATTAAACATTAACTCATTCATTTGACAACTGTTGAAAACAAAGAATACTTACATAATATTTGTTTTTTTATTACCATTTAGACATGGCAGGCATGAGTAAACATGTCATAAACTTCCGCTGTTTGAAATACCGATACAGAGATTTGGAATATGTAGGTGGGGTTTATGACTGAATAACAGACAAACTGCACCCGGTCTCAAACACAATCTTGGAGCCATTCAGAAACACACACAAGACTTTATAAGTAGGGTAAATACATGTGCTTGCAGGTACACATTGTGAGTTTTGTTTTCCATTCTCAGACCTTTATCAGGGGTAATCAGTCAGATGCAAGAACCTACTTAAGCAGTCCGGTCACAGTGTTTCAGAAGGGGAAATTACTTTTGGTCACACAAGGAATGTTTAGAACATTTAAACATATTATTTACTGAACGGTCCAGTAAGACGTAGCAATTTGCCATGACCCAGAAATTGCAGTCCAGTAAGCTGAGAAATTCTTGCCAAAACAGTATCTACAAATGTTCTCTACAGCTTTACATGAGTACAGGACCGAGTCTCCCATAGCATATAAGTGATTGGGCTCAACGATGGTCTGACATCCCACCCAAGACACCCCTAGTGCTTCCCGTGAAACTGCACCAGTAAGAGGTTAGATGAAGGCTGGAAAGCTGAGCTTGCAGAATTACCATAAGCACAAGCATATAGTTAATTAAAAAAAAGTGAAAATATTTAATGATCTTTCACCAGAGAAAAATCTCTACTTATCCATATACCTTTATTGCCTGGGTACATAGAATTACCTGAATGCAAGGAAGAAGGTTTTAGCTAAAGTGAAGACAGGTGATTTTCACATTCTGTTTCGGATGAACAAGTTGCATTTGCTATTCAGAGACAACATGGCAAATTACTTTTTAAACAGAAAACTCTATCAAGAGAAGTTCAGTTAAATAAGACTCACAGCGCACAGTTTTATTTTGGGTGAAAGCAATCAGACTGTTATTAAATTGCAAATGAACATCCATCCCAGAAATCATTCTTTGTATCAAACCACAATATGTGAGTAGGTTTTGTGAAGGGAGAGAAAAACATTTTTTTTCACTGCACACAAATCCAAAGTAAAATAATTGTTCCACAATTACAAAAAAAAATGTTTCCTAATATCTACTTATTCCACACTAAAGGGCACATGAAAAAAACTACACTTTGTAGCAAGCATCATTCCTATAAAATTGGCAATGCAATTTTTTTTACTTATTCATTTTAATTGGGTTTATACCGCTATGGAATTGGTTAGAATGTTGATGCATAGTAGTGTTTCACAAAGCAGTCTTCGGGTCGACGGTCCATTTGCTCGTTCCCTCCCAGCTCCCGGTATGAAAAACATAGCCAGGGGGGGCAAGAACCGGTATGTGAAGCACTGAGATTATTTATAACATTAGTGAAATTAAGTGCTGTTGGGAAGTGGGTGCTGGTTGGATACTGCCAGAAAGGCAAACAAAAGACTATTGCAAATATGCCAAGACACATGAAGATGAAGTGGTGAGGGAAGGCTGACGGTCAGTCGAACAGCAGCAGGAGCTGGGGCTGGGGCTGGTGAGGGATATGCAGGAAGTTTCTCCTGGATTCCAGGAACAGCACTCAGAAATCTTAGTCACACACTAATTCTCCGCACCCAGATCACTGAAGTTTCTGTGGGCATATGTTCCAAAATGGAGTAACGGACAATGTATTTTCAAGTACTAATTCAGCCCATCTGACAACGCACAAAAACAAATGCTGCTTCAGATGTTTTCCCTTCGGCTGAACACTGATATTATCTGGGCCTAACGTCGTACATCACACTATTAGCCTTGATTAAGCTACTTCAGCTGAAACAAAGTATTCCAAAATGTAAAGCAGAGACTATGAATTACTGGCTCACAGGCCAGAGACTCTTTTGTAAGACTTGCAAAATGTTTCCGATTCTAATTATTCATCTTCACTAGTTGCCCCCCTCAATTGTGCATTGCCTCTCATCTCTTTTAGCTCAAAATTCAGCCCCAGGTTAGTTTGCTTGAGACCCCTCTGTGCACAGCAAAATCAAAATATCCTGCAACATATTCCAGCATCCATCTGTCAAAATGAGAATACAGAAACACTGGAGAAATTTTTTTATTTTTACATAAATAGGGAAAGTATATAAAGGATTGTAAATGACTTTCATGAGGATACTTTCACAGCAGAATGCAGGTCAGTGATTAGAAAGGTATCAAGCAGAGGCAAAATGAATGTTGTGTGCAGGTTTACCGATTCAAACAATTGGATATCTTGGGAGCAATTCAGTTTATATGCCAGCAGTGGACTCTTATTAGTATTTCCTAAACAAGCAAGATACCTTTTCAAATGAGTTTTCAAACTTATTCTGCTTCAGAACAAACTAAAGACTTCTTGAAGAATTAAAAAAAAAAAAGGGGGCAAATACAAAGCCTTGCCGTTAACTTCCACAGCGCATTACAAAAGAATAGCGAAACAAAATTTTATCCTGCCACAAATCTACGAGCTTTAAAGCATCAATTGAGAAAACCTGGCTTTCACTCGTAAATCAACCCAAGTCGCACCAATAACCATAATACAAAATACAGCCCTGGGGGGCAAAGTTCTGGGCAACTTTGCCACATACTGATATTTGGTTTTTGTTGATAAAAAAGTAAAATGAATAAAATCTAAGTCATCCTGCGTAGTCTAACCCCCCCCCCCCTCATTTTGGAGCTGGTGAATCAGGAATCAGGTAAAAACCAAAATCTCAGAATGCACCCCCTCCCAAGACTGCCATGATCAACTTCAGCAGTTTCTCAGGGTGGTGCTGCCTGCCCCCACACCCAGGTTAAGAATGTGGGGCAGGATTTCAGGAACAAAGGGGATGGGGGATAAAGTTCAGTCAGTGGAGAAGAGATCCCCGGCAGACGGCAGCGGGGCCAGCCCCCCCGTCACGCTGGGCAGCAGTGAGAGGTCTGGCAGGCTCTGCAGGTGAGATTTTAGCTCCTTGCGCACCTGTGTAACTCGGGCCAGCTTCTGCTTGTACTCCTGGAACACGGCCACAGTGACACCAAAGGTTATTTCATGATTGATGAACAGATTTCCCCCCCCCCACACACACACACACACACACACACACACACTTCTTAACATCGTAGCACTGGGAATGTGTGCCATTTCGCAAACATCAACCTTTAAGCGAGATAAAGTATTTACTGGAAATAATTTCAAAGGGAAATATGCATACAAAAGGCTATGAACACATGACTCAAAATTCAAACCTACGCCTGTCCAGTTCTGAATATACTGAATCAACTTACTGGAACACATAAATCTGCTACTCGGTGTTTTGGCTAGTTCAAAACTGAAACGGAATTTAGCTTATCCAGTCATGCCACTTGAAAATTAACTCGGGGACTGTCACAGCACAGACAGAAGCAGACTTGGAGAACAGAAGGGAACGGAGACCTCCAGTTTCTTCTCCCTCTCGACCAGGGCCTCCTTCTGGCTGTGGATGTACTCGGTCAGCATGCGCGCCAGCTGCCTCCGGTCCTCCAGCTCGGCGGCCAGGCGGCCATTGTACTCGGCCAAGAGCAGGCAGGCCTCATCCACCGTCCTGGACAGCTTGTCCGCTGCCTCCTTATCTGAAAGCCAGCAAAGTTTTGAGGCCTTACAGCCTATGCCTTGCACATTTTGACAAGTCTGTAAACATCTGCGCACGAGGCCACAGCTGGGAGCAGGGGGGCAGTTTAAATATTTAACAATTCACAGTTGGTTGCCAAAGCACAATTTTTTTAAATCAGTGTTTGTGAAGGGATAGTCGACTGCTGAGCGATAAGAGAAAAAAAAAAAGTTTTAATGGTCACAGTTGCGGTCGTTGTGTGCTACGTAACATGGCAGAATAAGTCGACACAGCCACTCTGTGCTCTTCCTTGTTTTGCATTAATTGGTCGGCATCCAATTGTATTGCATGTGTGCAACGACAATAAAGATATTCAGTCAATCAGGTACTAACTGGCCGACCATGCTTCCACCAGCCCTTAACTGAAAGGCTGTAGTAATGGCAGAATTAAGGTTAATAAACCAAAATTAAGCAGAACCTCACCTGTGATCTTCTCCAGCAGTGAGACATCCTGGACCTCCTGTGGCAGCGAGGCAATCTTCTGGCGGACAGCAGCATCACCAGAGGCTGCATTCTCTAGATCCTGCAGGGCTTTGACCAACTCCTCGGTCTGCAAGAGGGACAGCAAGCAGGCAATAAATATATAAAAGTAAACACCAAGACTGGGGTGACAGCACAAAGTTATCTCCTAGCACTGGGAACCAGGGAAGGACCTAATTATGCCTGTCTGAAATGGTCAAATAGGTAAAAACAAAACCCTCAATGAGAGTAAAGAAATAGCTGCACCTATGCAATTAGACGAATACCAAACCATAAAGAATTTGCTTAAAGTGTACACATTTTAATGAAGTTAAACTTCTCCCATGTCACAGTGCTAAAAATAATCTCATTTGTCTGAAGCCTTTTTCCATGTTACACTCTGGCTCATTGGGAATCTGTCAGCCAGTGAGAGGTGACATGCCTGACATCTGCTGGTGAACACACAAATGTGCACTTTCATGTTTGACATATCAGTAGCACAAGATAATCTGAGTGTTGATACCAGCAGGGGAGTTGAGGCATCAGAGTCCCGTGGAGAATAGTGTCCCCTGTAGTCATCATCTTCCTCCTCCTCTTCCTCCTCCTGAATTTTCTGGTATGAACGTTTGATGGCTTTTTTTTCCTCTGCACATAAAACAGTTTGATTGATTAATCTCTTAAAGGAATTTTAAAAACAGTTCATCGCTGACTATCATCTCCTCAAAACATCACAGATGTGCTAAGCTAGGAATGAACTAGGGATATTTAGTGAGACACTGCACTTTGCCTACATATTTCTCATAATGAGAGACATAGCACAGATTGGGTGGCTGCTGCTGTTGTAAAGTTTCCTCTAGACATCCATGTCATCAGTTCCAAGTTAACGGACAAAGACAACTAAATTCAAAGTCTGTCTCCACTGGGATTTAAGTTTTACATTTTTCAGTGAAAATTACCCATTATAAAAACTGCCTTTAAAAAACTCACTGGAAGGGCAGCTTAAATGCTGTTCTGGGTAAACATGTGGTTAGTTCAATTTACTTGTGGCTGAAAAAACAAGTCAACAATTTGGATTTCTATAATAGTACTTGTTGGGTGAATGTTTATGGGACAAGAAATGAGATCCGCCCATTTGAGTGTAAAAGCACATTTAATCAGTTTGACCACACTGTTGTTTTAATGACAAGAGCTTAAAAAATTGCTAGAAAAACAAACCAAACAATAGCTGGCCACCCTGACACAAATACATGATGATACATGTCTTGAAATAATTCCTAATGTCATAACTTGGTTAAAATCCACTAAACAGGATCATGGGCTCCTCCACAGTACAAGAAACAAGGATGAGAACACATGCAAATGTACTACGGCAATTATCAGAGCCGCAATCATGAGACTGACATGGGACACAGGTGACAGGCGACTGACTGCCTGCCAAGATACGACCCCCAAATGCATACCTGTCTTAGGTTTTGGGCTGTTGGAATCCTCAATGGCCAGTTTGAGCTGCTGAATGAAGTCGGCCCTGTATACACCACGCTCCTGCCAAATATTGAGCAGTCTCTCCATGTGCTTTTTGCATCCCTCATCTGCCTCTCTGCAGGATATAGTTCTTTCAGTCAAGAGGATGACAGTATGAATAACAGATTTTATTTGGTAAATGCTATTTCCTTATACTGTACAATTCACCAAATGGAATTACATTCCAGACAAATTAGACTTATAAACACAATGAGAGATACTTAATTTAGGCCTTTTCTTACATACATACTTCTTTAAAAAGAGTGCATTATACATTGAAATTCACATATCACTGCATATGGTGTTTGTACAGTTTGTGATTATGTGAAACAGACAAACATGTTCCATAATATTCATCAGATATGAAAACCTTATTTAAAAAAATCCAAACGGTTTAAAGTGGCCTGTGAAAGCCAAGACGTTATCTTAAAAGTGCAGAAGGATGCTCTCTAGAGCTGGGCGATAAATCTATTTAATCGATTAATTCGAATTTGCAGTTCAGGACGATGCGTTTTCATGAAAATCTATTATTTTTTAACCTTTTGTACACACGAGTGCCAAAAGTGGAACTAATGCGAAGCACCATTCTTCACGGGTAAATTAACACTGTAGCAGATTCACTAACAACATGAAAATGACAGGGGAAAAGCTGGCACACAAGAAAGGTGTAGCTACATCTGTAATATGGAATTGGTTCGGTTTTGTGCCATCGGACACAGACCAAACAAGTCCTCTTTGCAAAGACTTTAAAAACTTCTGCAACCAAAGGAAGCAGCGCGACTAAGTTATTCCAGCACGTAAAGTAGAGGCACGAAGTGGAGTGGGAGAAGTGCAGCTCCCAGCGAAATGAAAATAGCCGCAGCACCAGCACAACATCTAGAGTCAAGCAAGCAACCGTCCCTGACACATTTTCAAAGTGTGTGCCATATGATAAGAATGGGGCACGATGGAAGGCGATAGCAAACGCTGTCGCGATGTATAGTGCAAAAGACACGGTGCCCATACATACTGTAGAAAAGCTGGGATTCATTAACATGCTAAAAGTTTAAGACCGAAGTACGTGCCTCATTTTTCTTAACACTGGTAATTTTTCAAAAGCTTTCTTTTGCACTATGTCAAACCCAATGGCATAAAGTATTTACTTAATACTAAGATGACATGATAACAGAACATAACACAATTTTATTACAATATTACTTATTACTTTTATTTATAAGTTTGAGGGTGTATTGTGTTGTAGCCAGTTTGAAAATAAGTTATAGAGAAAGCTTTCTAAAAGTTTTTACAAGTTTCTAAAAGTGTTTACAATGGTGTGGTCTGCCATCTCACTTACATGCATCTTTTATGGCTTGTCGGATTGCACTTTAACCCTAAAGTTAAACAAGCTAAATAAATAAAGTTAAAACTTGTTTTGAACCATTTGTCATATATAGTTTGATTTTGCGTAGGGAAGGGGAAAATTAATTAAAATCGAAAATCGGATTTGATTTTTAGGCCATATCGCCCAGCTCTAATTTTCTCTGAACCTGACTCTCACCTTTCCTTAAATTAAAAGCTTGTAAAACTAAATCATCATCTCACCGGGGTATAAATCTAAGTGACTCACCTCGCCACATGAGAGCAGGCATCAACGAGCACCGTCTCGTAGTCACGAGCGAACTCAGGGCCTTTCCTTTTGCTGTTCTGGATCACGTCATTGGCGAGGTACAAGAAAGTCAGCTTGCGGCTGCTTTTAGCTGAAACGGGAACGCAACAAATTCACAGTTTAACGAAAGGATTTAAATATAACAACGAAACAATCGATTTAGCAACTATGACCGCAAGTAACTCATCACTGTCAAATCATGCAGACTCATGCACACAGCAGAGTGTAAATAGGCTATGTATATCCCCACGATCCGTATACGTGCAAATGTTATCATAATAAGAAATCCATCGCTTCATGTCTGTTAGTACTACTTTACAATTGCATGACTTTAATGTCCATATTTGGTACACTTGTAAATACATACAATTTACACCTTCATTGCAAACATATAGCCAATCACACTATACAAGTATACACGAGTGTTCCTGTTTCTTCGGCCCCGTTTATTGTTATTTTCCCAGTTTCTCCCTATTCTCCAGCAGACACTTACCCTTCTTCAGCTCCCGGTGCCACACTCGGACGATGACCGGTGAGTGTTTTCGGTGGTGGATGAGCCAGAGAGACATTGTCTGCACGCTGTGCTGCGAATTGCTGAGCTCGGACAGCTTTTTTTCCAGGGCCGATTCCGAAAAAGACGACATCGTCCGACTTATGTTTTTTTTTTCTTTAAATTATTTAAATCGCACAGTCGCCGGACGACAGATAAATAACGCTATACGCCCATTGAGACAAGACTGCCCCGTTGCCAAGGCGAGTGGATTCTACCTGCTAGCTTGTTAGCCTAGCCTGCTAAACCGTGGGTGAATGGTAGCTAGCTAAAGCAAAGTTAGTATTTCAGTTTTCTGTATAAATTTACAGACATGAAACGGTGCTGGTCGCTCGAGAAAAACGCACGCAGAACATTAAAACTGACTTTAAATACAATTTAAGGCTTATTAACTTATTACGCCACACTTAGCTACCTGTTACGTTCACTAGCACTAGAGTAAGTTTAAAAGCTAACTAGACTACCTGCTAGTAGCACGCCGCACATATCGACTTAACGATAACGAGCTCGTCATTTGTGTGTTTAATAAAGATTCGCACTTTGTATCGACTTTTATAATAAAAAAACGTACTGACAGTACTCAGAATGCAGGAGCTTAAACTTAAGTAACTGTCCGGAGAACGCCCCGTGGCTAACAGTCAGAGTCTACGGCGTCGGCTGGCTTGCCACGACTAAACACCGTCACCGTCCAACAAGAAATAATTCAGCTAAATGCGGTTTACCTTAGCTAGACTTGTTTTAATTACTCTAACTGTCCAATTATGCGCAAGTTAGTTGCCTAACCAATGCCAACTTCTTTGAAGAAGCTAGCTAGCTAGGTAGCTAAGACTGGCGAGAAGGCCGTGTGACGTCACGTCATGGGGTCGTAGAGCAAATGCACGAGCGTAACTTTCCCCCTTAGCAAAGCATTTGGACTTAATACAGCAATGCACTACAGAGGAGTTTTTAGTAAAGTTGATTTACTTAATATTGGTGTATGCGTGACAGCTGTTTTAAACAACACAACGTCCCAACTATATTCAAGGAGGCTTGGAGCTGAGTCTTCATAAAAACATCACTCTTTTTCTTGGGGGGGGGGTTAACAGTACTATTAACCATTTACGTGTAAAATGAGATGTGAATATTAATTAAGTAATTAATCATGTTCAGTTTGCTTAAAAATACAAAAACTGGTTCGGTAAAGAGATGCCTTGCTTAGGCATGATACTCTTTGGGGGAGTATTTTTGCATTTTATTTATATATATATATATATATATATAAACATTGATTTGGAAGTAAATGTAAGAACCATTAAATACTACTACTAAAAATAACAACAGCAACAATAATAATAATAGATATGTGTTTGTATGAACAGATAATGTGAGATACCAGACGAAACGGCAAATGTAGTGAGTTAAGTAAAATGGTATATACATACTGGTTCTGTACGATGAAAGGTAGTTTGTATATCATAAGGTTAGATTTTCATGTTGTCAAGGGTGACACCCCAAGATCTGTGATACAATATTATGTTTCTTATGTACATGATGGTAATGTCACATTGATCAACATTCTGCATAAAGGGGTTCGACTGTTTTAAGTGCAATCTAAAATTACCTCCCTATGCTGTTATAAGGCGTTTTATAACGGGATTTACCCAGAAATCTGCTGTCACGTCCGTTTTAGCGAATTTAAAGGGATAGTAACGACGTTGTCTATTGCTGGTATTTTTTTTAGTTATGTGCAATAGTATCTGACCGTTTTAACAGATAATGCAATGAAACATAATGAATGAAACTCTTCACATCATCGGGCTTTTTCTTTTTGGGTTTTTAGGCCGGCAAAATTCTGCCAAACCCCCATCGGCAAAATGTATCGAGGGTGCGTATAGGTATGCACTGGTATGCCTGTCTTTTTCACTCTTGCGTGGCACGGTTAATTCTTTATTATTTAATAAATTTAATTACAGGGACATTTCGGTTACTTAACGGAGACTGCGCCCGAATGTCGCTTTAACAGCAAACACATTTATGGGAGACAAACATCTGTATAGGAATCGCCACATGGTGTCGTACACGAGGCAAAGAATGAGGCTCGTTATAGCTTTTCCGTCTGACTCCGTTAAGTGGTGTTTCATACTCTGATTCCTTAGCTCACACCCCAAAATGCTTTTTGCTGAGTTTCTCAAGGGTGGCATAGTCATGAAACCGATACTATTATATTTCTTGCACACATATATACCACGTCATCCTAGACATATAACACTAACCGCAAAGTCTGCCAAAAATACAATCATATACGACTGAATATATATCTGCAGATCTATATAGCTGACTTCATAAGGCAAACTTATATTTTTACATAGGAATCATTTTTGCTACATCCATCTATTTATCCATCCATCCATCCATTGGTCTTTAATAATATTCATCCATTAAAGGGCAACAATTCTGGTGTAGCACAGGGCAAAAGGCAGAGGTACCCCCCTGGATGGGATTTCACTGAACTCCTGTATAAGTTGAAAAATTTGCACAACACATACACACACACGCACACACACACACACTCCTCAGCCAAAAAAAAAGGTCACCATTTGAATTTTTCGTTGGGCCACCTTTAGGTTTGATTATGCGGCACATTTGTCATGGCATTGTTTCCTCAGGCTTATGCAACCTTATGCATTATGTCACCCTTTATTTTCTTCCAGATTTGCAATTATTTGTCACCTGTATTGACCAGTGAGTTGAACCACTCCGTAAAGCTTCCTTTATTACATCCCAAAGACCTTCAATGAGGTTAGGGTCACAACTATGTGGTGATCAAGTCATACGTGAAAATGATTCCTCATGCTCCTTGAACCACTTTTTGACAATTCAAACCCAATGAATCTTGGAGTTCTTGTCCTGGAATATGCCCATGCCAACAGGGAAGAAAACATCCAATGATGATGGATGGAGGTGAAACCTGGCCAGTAGATTCAGGTACTCAGCTGACTTCACTTTATTGCTGTATAACGTTGCTGGGCTGTAATAATGATCCAATCATTGGCTCTGAAGTATTTGCTGATATAAATTCAAATGATGACTTTTTTTTGCCCAGGCAGTGGGCTGTGTGTGTGTGTGTATATATAAAAGTATGTTTAGATGTAACAGATGTATATTTGGTGTTAATAAAGGACACAAAAGTAAGAACTTATTGGTACCTATCAGTAAGACATGCTTCAACATATTAGTATTAAACTAAGGGAGTGTGAATACACTTATTTTTATTGTCATACATCCATCTCTCTTCCAACTGCATTGTTCCTAGAGGGTTGTGGGGGGGGCCTGGAGCTCATTCCATTCAGCACATCCTGCATAGGATGCCAGTTCACTGAAAGCAATGGACACATTCACTCACCATGTGCAATTCAGAGACATCAAATGGTGAAACTGCATGTCTTTGGACTGCATCAGGAAAGTGGAGTGCCTGGAGGAACCCCCCCCCCCACACCACACACACAGACATACAGATCTAGTGAGGGGGGGGGGGGGTTCAAATACTAAGGTACGAGGTAACAGTCCCTGCTACTGCCATCTTGTTCAACTACATGTTTCTGATGGTTAGGAGTATAATCTAGAACTAACTGAAGATGAGTACAAAACTAACTTTCTTTGCAAGCAGTTAATCTAAAATATAATTTCTGAAACAAGACTGGAAAAAGGTAATGGGGGAATCTGTTCTTCATAATCTTTTTCTCTATTTTCAGAAGACATCCTGAGATGGAATTTCAGAACGTTCAATTAAAAAGACTCCAGAAGCCAACTAATCTGCAACCTAGGGTGTCAACACACCACATTAATTTAACTTTTGGGGTTTCGTAACAGAAGGGAAATGGGGAGAAGATGAAATCTGAATTCTGTTTACATCATTTCCCTTTCCTGCAAGGAAGAGAAGGCAAACAGGAAGGTTTGGAAATATTGACCTGCTGGCAATTATTGTAATCTTCTTATGCTTAGCTACACTTTTACCCAGAGCTATACTAAGCTTAGTCAAATGCTCCTTGAAAACTGTGGCATTAATGAGCTTAGAGTGAAACAAAAGAAAATGACTGGTGAGGGGACAGTAATTTTTATACTATCATAGGGCAATTTGCTGGCGGGATTGGCACTCCGGCCACTGGAAAAATACTCCAACTGGTCCATTCGGTGGTCCATTTAATGGCCGCCGCATGGCTGCACTCAGGTTCTCATCCCTGAGGTGGTTTGTCTTGTGGCGGGTGCAGCAACGTGCTTTAATCAGCGCGTGCTTCTTACCTCATAGGCCAAAGCCCTTCTCAGTGTCAGGAAAGGAAACACCATTAACTGAACGTTGCTAATGTTTTCTTGCCAGAGCTACATCGGTTCTAGTCCCTACATGCTGTCTGCTCTTAAGGCCTCCACTGTGGAAACGAGTTGATCATGTTCACCTAGACATTTGCTTAATGAACCTGAGACACTCAGAGCTGGGTGATGCAGACCGTAGTCTTCAGTGAGTCTCTGCTATCGTGTTCCTTTTAGCTGGAATGTGAACCGGCCTCTCTGCTGAGGACTCTCCGATGGGGCTGGAGCTGTACAGTGCTGTGAGCTCCCCCTGCTGCTGACAGCAGAGTTGTTATTTTCAACCCGTGGAAGCCTGGTAGGTGATAGTTAAGCTAACGTGCCAAATACGATAAGCCCACACTCTTATCTAAAGTCCAGTGACACAGCAGTTGTTCACCTGAGAACATGCTACTTAACATGATGCACAACAAAAAGGTGTGTTATGTTCACTTATCAAAGACTGAGTTTGGGTTTAAATGGGTTTAAAGAACATGTGGTTGGATGGATCACTGTCTTTGAATTGCCCATAGTGTGTGATTGCGGCACTGATGTATCATCCAGAGTTTCCTCTGCCTTGTGTCCAAAGCTTTGTAGATAGGTTCCAGGCTCACTCTGACCCAAGATCAGTGGTTATGGATGATGGGGAAGTGACATATCAATAATGATGATAGTTATATTAAAAACTCTTAAACTAGGTTATAAATCATTTAAAATGTATATTACTGTAATATGTAGGCATCATGTATTATTATTTATCAGTCCTGCTACACTGACAGCAAAAGTAAAACATTGACCAGAGTGATAGTAATGAATTAAAAATTGAGTAAAAATGTAATAGTTGAATAATATAATTAGCAGACCATGGGCTGATGTAACAAGTAAAAACAGCCACAGCATGCATGATAACCAATATCAATACCAATAATTGTGGGTTTTAAAATTAATTTAGCCCTTATGCCATCTTAAATTAAGCTAAAAGTAATCAGTTATTGTCTATGGATACCTGGAATTTAATACTCAAGTTAGTTAATTCTACATCCTTCTGTGCCCACCATGGTCTTCTACAATTTAAGGTCGTGCATAGGCTCCAGATGTCCAAAGTCAAATGACCTCGTATTCCCCCGAATGTGGACCCCTGCTGTCAAATGTGGGAGTGAGGAGGCTTCCCTTATCCTTATGTCCTAACATGTCCTAACCTTGAAAGATTCTGGAGAGACATATTTAAAACCTTGTCCCTAATTCTTGAATACCATATAGAACCTAACCCATTAGTTGCCCTTTTTGGTACCACTGGGGAGGCAGGTGAACGTCTGACCCCTTCGCAGTGTCGTACATTGTCTTTCGCTTCCCTATTGGCTGGGCGTGAGATCCTACTAAAATGGACGGGTGCTGCTCTGCCCGCCCATATGCTCAATGGCTGAGGGACCTTATGTCTTAGTTAAGTCTCAAAAAGATCCGTTATTTGATTAGCAATACCAGCGAAAAGTTTTACAAGGTGTGGGGGCGCTTCCTGAAATAGTTTTCAAACCTTCGACTTCCAGCACTACTTAGTAAATCAATGTAATGGTTCCATGGTTTTTGTTTTTTTTTTAGATTTGGCTTGATAGGGTTATTGTGTGGGATGAGCAGGGGTTAAATCAATACAACACAACAAAATGATACGTGAATGTGTCAGTGGACTATATTCTAATATGTCAGCTTATTATTTTGTTCTTTTCTAAAAAGCAATCATAGTGAAACGTACTTAGTTATTGTATAATAACTTTGTATGTCTTTTGTGTTTTCTGGTTTCAATCTAATAAAAAATCTTTTGGGAAAAAAAATTAAGCTAAAAGTAACTCCAGCTACTTCTGAAATTTATGTCCCTCCATATTATATGATTTGAATTATAACATGAATACAGATTTTAATAAGGCAGGAGTACAATTCAGCTTTAAACTCCAAGGACAATGTTATGTATCCCAGTGGTGCTTCATTTTGGACGACACTGCAGCTTTTTAAGCTTGGTGTGACATCTTACAAGCACTTAATGAAAATAATTTGGTTCAATGGCACCTACAGAGACCTTGGCTTGTACAACAGGACACAGCCATTGTGATATGATAGTTATATAATGAAGGCCATTTGCAAATGAATGATGAAGACAGCGAAAATGACTCCCCTTACAATCGCTTTCATTTCGGTTTTTCCTGACTGGAGGATAACCACTGATTTACATCGGTAATTTGCATCTGTCAAAAATAAAATGTAATTTCTCTTTTGGAGAAAAAAGTTTTTTAATTAAGGTAAAAAGTAAACTGTGGTACAATCAGTATATGGCTAAATGAATCAAGACAGGATTTTTAAAAACCAATTTACTGTATACATATACTGAAAATGACATTAAGTTTTGTCAAGAAGCAAAAAAAAAAAAAAAAACTTAGTTCATGAAGGCAAGCTAAATCACCGCTTTTGTTTCATTTACGATTAATTTAATGTACTGAAGGCATACATTTATGGTGTGACCAACATTTTTTAGAAGTTGTTTAAAAATGTACAAGAGTATACATTGATTTCTTACAAAACATCAAGGCAAAGTGTGCAAATGATAAAACGAATGATTAAAACACTGAATGGCAGCAGCATTTTATGCCATCCATCTTAGCTGAGGACCAAGAAAAATAAATAAATAAATCACATTACATACATCGAATGAGAGCTTCAACAATGAAATACATATTTCCCATCAGGCCTTAAAAAACAAAGCAATAAAGACAACCCCTCCCCCCCAACAAAAGGAGAAAGTCAGCCTTTGCCACAGCGACTACAAAATGAAAAGGAAAAATCTGTAAAAGAAAATCGGAGCTATACCAAAGCAGAACTAACGGCATCTATGGATGGGAAACCTTCTCATAAAGATTAAGAACATGCATTCCTTCGTCCTGGTGTACACTAAACACACGGCTGTGACCCTAAAGGATGCAGCTGTCAGTGCAGTCAGTGGGGGCGCCACCTGAAAGCTTCTTCAGCTTCCTGTCCTCTTTCTGGTGGTCATGTGACGGCGGCTGCTGCCTGAGCTCTGGATGGTGGTCTTCCTCCAGCTGCATAACGTCCGGGGGGGTCTTCTCCGGTTCCACCTGCAGGTAGGCACGGACCCGGTGGTGCCGGGCCTTGCTGTCGCTGAAGTCGATGACCCGGCATTCGTACGTGCCCTCGTCCGCCGGCTTCACGCTGGACAGCCGGAGCTTGTGGGAAATGTTGCTTCCGGCCACCTTCACCACCTGACATCCAGTGACAGGACAAGCGGTTATTAAGGACGAAATCAAATGATGAAGTTGCTCGTACAGTGGCTGTCAGTGTAAGAAAATGTAAAACAAAAAGGTAAAGAAAGGGGAGAAAGGGACATTTGGCCAAGGCAAGGTCTTGAAGAGTGTGGAATAATGTCTGATCTGAATTACATGACATTGGACTGGGCAGGAATGGGATCTTTCCTGGTGTTTCCTCCATCCATCAGTGCAAAGAAAGAGGCCTTTCCTTCATAGGTACAGTACTGAGAGTGTCCCCGGAATCGCAAGATATACAGTGTACGGGCAAGTTACAACAAAAGGTAGACATTGTACGTCTTCCACTAAGCACAGCTCATAAACTTTAAAGCGTATTATTTTGGAAGGGCTGCCCCCATTATAAGTCATGTGATTTAAAACTAAAGAAGAAACCTCGCGGAAATGTTTAAATTGTGCTCAGAGACTCAGAGGCATAGGGGTAAATGTGGTCCAGTATATCAAATATGCTGCCGCTAGTTCACCTGTCAGTTGACCAAGAGTGAAAAGAAAACTGGCCCTTTCAGCAGGGGCTGCAAAGAAACAAACCACCTGCAAAAGCTTTTGCTTGCTGGAGTCCACAGGGTGGCTGCACACATAGGAAACGGATGAAACCAATTATCATTGCCAACCCCGCTCGCCCGACACTCCTTCCCAAGACAGCATTCTCAAAAGAGAGAGAGTCTCAAATAAAAAAACAGGTAAACTTGCTTACATTATTGTATTTCTGCTGCACAAAAAGAAAATAATCTCATCTGTACTGGCACAAAGTAGAGCAATTGAATGAGTCGTGTTTTTTGCTAAAAAAAAATACCCCCCATCCCCACCCCACCCCAATAGCTGCAGACTGCTTGTTCTCTCCTAGAACACATTCCCTCACGTGTTCCCCCCCC
>JAABNY020000113.1:162634-179654 GCA_015164015.2 Brevimyrus niger | reverse complement strand
TTCATCACAGGGTTAGAACACCAGTCAGAGCCCTTCGGGCGCCCGCATCCCTCAGCTGAACCGAGCCGTCCGCAGCTGTAGACGTGACACATCACAGACTCTTACATGACGGCTGCCTTCTCTCGGGGCGCTTAGAGGGGACACAAAGGGGCTCCATCTCTGTTGTGTCATCAATAAAGCCATCTTTCTCGAGGAAACGGATTGACTGCATGCAGGTAGACGCAGTCAAGTTGAGACCTTCCTGCACACGCAGACTCACAAGCGACACTATGAAGACTCCCCTGGACTTTGCGAGACAAGGGAAAAAAAATAACCCATCCATATTTATTCTAGCTACAAAATCTGTCAGTATGCTTGCCTCCTAGAATAGTAATATACCGAATATGCTGTTGCTAAAAAACCTTTCAGTTGACAAAAAAAACTCCACAATATTCTTAATAGTAAAAGTGGCACATCAATAAAATACTAAGAACTTCGTAGAATATCCTATATTCATTTCTAAATCATATTTACAGTGTAATTACAGAGGCAACCTCAATGTCACCCTAGTAAAGTGCACATCTTCACCATAGAGAGTTACACCTTTAAGAATGGCATGATCCAGTAGCAGGTGGTCTGAGTGGGTTGGTTAACCTTGTGCAGGTTATAGTGGTATTACTCTGTCAGCAAGAATAATATGACATCAATGTAAAAGCTAGCCTAACCTGGGACGCGTTTTTTTTTTGTTTTGGGCTCATGGACCAGCAGGCAACCCTTGTGACATGCAAGTTTTAGGCAGCCAAGCGTTATTTTTGTGTCTCATGCCCTTTGGCGGATCCTTAAATTCGCTGGGCGTTTTGGGGTGATTTGATCCTGGGTTTTAATGTGCAGTCTGAATGCAATTTAAGCACCTCGGGCAAATCCCAAGGGAAACACTGTCAGTAAAAAGGCATCATTAAGAGCCACTGAAATTACAACATAATGTCTTTCATATATAGGATACAAAAATAGACTGAAAGTACCTAATCAGGGCACACCGAGACAATATTCTGTAGTACGCTACATCTTTGTTATTAAAAAAAAATCCCCACATCCCCATGGCATGGCCTTACTGATGAGATGGGCCAAAATAGTTTTGCCCACCAGTGACAAGTTCTGCTTAAATGTAATAAGATTTAACTGGCTGGTTCTCAGGCTTCCTTTCAAGGTAAAAAAAAAAAAACAGACTCTAAATTGCCCATAGCATGTGATCACATGTGTGCGCGCACCCTGTGATAAACCGGGATCCCATCCAGGGTGCTTCTTCCTAGAAGGGGCTCCAGGCTTACTGAATCCCTGGACCAGAGAAGTGTGGTTATGACAGATGGGTGATGGATAAATTGGCTGGTATTTATTTTAATAGCAGGATAAAATCATAAATCAGGCATATTTTCCTTATAAAATAATTTTATAAAATAAAGCCCATAATCCAGTCCACATACTATAGACATTGACCAAGCAAACAGTGATACTAGATGGATTATGTAATCGCCTGACAGATTAAAATGTGCTTTAAAAGCCATTAAGCATAACAGATGTTTCTGGTGAACGGTTTACTACCAATTTTTTGTTGCCTTGGCAACCACAGAAATAGAATCTCTCCTATTTCTTATTAGCCTTGTTCAGAAGATTGATCACAGAAACCATTTAATGCTCAGAGACCCTGACTTCCACACAACAACAGGTGAATATTTACCAGACTGCCGCTGGCACAGTGGCAGACTGATGGTGTAATATTTTCAATTGCTGTGGGGAGAATAACATGACTTTGATGTTCAGGCTGCCGCGGTTTGTGCACTTCATTAGCAGAAAGGCGTCACTGTCACCTTTCGGAAAGGGGCCGATCTCACACTCTCAGACACAGAGGGTGGTGATTTAGTTCCCCTACCATGGAAATAGAGGTGGAAAGTTCAGGTCCAGAAAGTACAAATTCAGACCAAGATTTTGTTGCAACCAACCAGTGAAGTATGAAGAGTCACAGTCACAGAGTACTTAATTAGCTGGTTGAACCAAAATCTTGGTCTGGACTTTTACGTTCTGGACCTGAACTTTCCTCCTGCTTGCAAACACATACATCTAAATATCTCTAAATTGCCCAGTATGGGTCTGTCCTGTGATGGACTTGCATTGTATTTACTATGACCTGTGATTCCTGAGATGGCGAGACAGGTATTGCCGATGCTGAGGTTACTGAAAAATTTTGTGGAAACCTTGCAAAAAATAACTGAAATAAGTGAACAGAGTGTAGATAAAGTGATGGAACGGTTCTGGGGAAAAACAGTGGAATGAATACAACTTGGTATTAAGGCCACAAATTACCAGGTTACAGTGTAAATTTGGTGCAAAAGACCATTAGTTTTTGAGAACCTGTATCTTTCTGAAATTCCTTGAGCCTCTTCAGGCATTGGTAAAGCTTTGGTCACACTTGCAAAATGTGAGGATAATTTTGAGAAATGGTTCATCCACTGCTAAAGAAATAGCCTTTTTTTGTTTTGACCGTGTCCCTGGAAACCCAAGACATATGGGCAAGTTACAGCAAAATGTACTGTAGAAGTTGTACTTCCACTAGGCACAGCTCATAAACTTTAAAGCATACTATTTTGGAAGGTATACACCCTTTAACTTGTGACTCAGTATTTCTAAAGCCAGAGAGGAAATCCCTCAGAAATGTTTTCATTATGCTAAAAAAAATGGAAAAAAAATCCAAGAGTGTTAGTTTGCGAGCAGCCATTGGAGCACAAGGTGCATGGTTAGTTCAGCATGAAATACATCTACAGAGCATTTCTAAAGATGTTTTTACAAATAAGCTCTGGACATTGACTGAAGAATTAGGTACAGATATATTCTGCCGTTACCCTTTCACACGTGGCACACAACCGGAGAACGGCCTTGTGAGATGTGAACTCATAGAGGTGGCAATTTCAGGTCGAGGAAGTAAAAATCCAGACCATAATTTTGTTTCAACCAACCAGTTGAGTACTCTGTGACTGACTCTTTAGACTCAACTGGTTGGTTGAAAGTAAATCGTGGTCTGGATTTTTACTTCCTGGACCTGAAATTGCCACCTCTGTGAGTTCACATCTCACAAGGACGTTCTCCGGTTGTGTGCCACGTGTGACTTTACTTTCTGAACCTGAAATTGCCACCTCTGCTCACAAGCGACACCCTTTTACACATGAGGCATAACACACCTACTAGAAATACTCTGGTAAGTTTACATGTGGGGGGGTGCTTGGGTAGAGCATGCACGAGGCAGGGCAATGCGCACAAAAAGGACACTGCAGTGATTACAGTGTTTTGTTTCCAGCTCTACTGACAGAAGTTCCCAAATCCCACTGTCCCTCTATAGTTTGCCATGTTTGTTGGGGTCTTCTGTGTGTGTAAACTACTCCTCTTCTTTGCCCTCACATGCTTGTATTCTTCTGTTTTCACATCATCAGTATGCCTATTAAGTTATGGTGAATTCACACATGGAGGTCAATCACAAATTTCCTGGACTTTGTACTAGGGAGTTAACAGGGTAAAGTCCATTTAAGGTCTGCCACGACTGATTCGGATTTCACAAATACAACCCCTCTGGGCAATGTCTAGAAAAGTTTAGGGTGTTAGTGCATGCCGGAAAGGGGCTTAAATCTCAAGATTGCTCAAGGTGCTACAAATTCTGCACACTGGATCTTTACCCACCACGTCACCGGTTGCATCTGCAGATACAGTTTCTTCTCCAGCACAGAATAATGCAGCAACTAATGTGAAGGCTTCCAGTCACGACATTGCATTAGTCAGCCTGCTGTGTTCCATGATGTTCCGATTCCGCACGTTTATTTTGCTGCTTCTGGATAGGATTTTACACTGTACAACCATAATCTGGTCTCAAAGGGATTCTAACCTCCCCATCAGATTCCTATCTACTTTTATAAAATATATTTCAGATGTGTTTCACCACCCTTTGGAGGGCAGAAGCTCTGGAAATCATATGCTGGCTCTTCAACACACTGTCAGAAAAAAGTGCCAGTTTGTATCTTTGCTTATTATTGGGGCTGTATACTCAATATTCTGCTAATTGTTCCCTAAAGTTGAAGGTAATTGTACCTTTTAAGGTATAGAAATGGACTATATGGAACATTTTAGTACCTCTGGGGTAACATAGATGTCTGTACTTAGGGGATGTTCCTCAAAGTTCACTTCTGTACCTTAAAAGGTACAATTATGTACAGCTATAGGGAACAATTGGCAGACGCTTGTGGGTACAACTCCAGTGATACACAAAGGTACAACTTGGTACAACCTTTTCTGAGAGTGCAGAGGAACAAAACTGCAGAAGGATATGCCTTAGAATTCCAGACTCTAGTTGGGACAGAACAGTAGCTGGAATGACTATGCCCTGATTACTATGTTTCATCAGGGACTGTGCCAAAACTTCCAATCCAACTAGCCTGTAGGGATGACTCACTGGCACTGGAAGAACATTTGCCTGGAAATCTATGCTGACAACCTCCTTTAGATTAAGCGAGTTTCTCCCATTTACATTCAATCTCTAGACCATTTTCCATCTGCCTTTGTCAACCCAAGTGACAACAGTGGAGTATTCATGCAACTTAGTCAAATGCATCTGTTGTTGGAAGAGAAAAGGTAGAGAGTGGAACAGCACCCGAGTCTATTCTGTGGTCATTCTGGGCATTTAGGGCAAGCTGTCCTTCAGTTCAGTGCTATATGTCCACTCATCTACACTAAGAAAATACACAGTACAATTGTAATATCTTTTAATTTTTAGTAGATTGGGCCAGCTGTAGTGAATTTGCCACAATCCCAAAATTTCATGTTCCAAGAACAAGCCAATTAAATGGGAAGGACAGTTTTTTTCTTCTTACTAGCCAGGTGTGAACCTCCGGTTCCTGCAGCCCTGAGCAACTACAGGAAGCTAAGTAGTTCACAAAGTTAGACCTGTGAAGTGCATGCTACTTATTACGGATACATGAAGGTGATAAGTGGAACCCCACATTCAAAGCCAGCCGTAGCCATTATGAAGATTTTATCATACCCAGTAGCCTAGTCAATATGCTGTTGGTTTTCCAGATCTTAATCACTGAGATTCTGCATGTGGACCTTGGAAGATTTGCCATTGTTCATAGCAACTATTATTAAATTTACCTGATTATCAAAGCCACATGTTTCATGTTCACCACTCTTGCAGGAGCTCCTTACTAAAAGTCCCATCATCCAAGTAGTGTAACACGAGCTTCACAAAACTGAAACCCAGTTCCTTAGGTATGTGTTTAATCCTCAATGAGTACCAACAGATCAGTCAAAGGTACAGTAGTACCTAAAAAAAAACAAAAAAACAAAAAAAAAAAACACATCAAAGAATAACAGAAATTCCTGGGGTTTATAAATTTACATCATAGTATTTATGAGGAATTTCAGTTATTTTGCAGCATCACTCACAACCTGGATAAGAAAGTGATAATTAATTTGATCATCAGTATCTGATGTGAGGGCAGTTCTGTCCCAATTGTTAAGTGAGGCACATTAAAATGGTCTCTCTGGAGTAGATGCATTTTGACTTTGGCAATTGTAAGCTACAGTACTAGCAATTAAATTGAGGATTTGCTTTCTGGTGCCATTAGCCCGATGGAGCTCAGCATCCTTTCCAGGTTCTTACCCATCTTGAAAGTCTGTGTCAGGAGTGCTGGTGTTTATTTTCAGTTAGGTCCAGTTTTAGGTCCGGCAGATCCAAGAACAAAACAGCCAATTCTCTCTCCAAACTCCAGACTCATAAAATCAAGAAGTTCCAGAGATAATTCTACCTCCCACATGCAGTGCATCCGGTGGGAAATCATGGATCAGATCCAACAGGCATTTAATTATAATCTAGCTCCTACTGAATGTCCTGCCTATGTCATCTTCCATCAATGGCATGCCTCTCTCTACTGCATCATCCCCATCCACTGAAATATCATGAAACAGATCCAACTGGGCCTTAATTTTGATTCAATTCCTTCTTAAAAACCCATCTTCTAGACACAGTAAGCCTCTCCCCATTGCAGTGGATTCATTTTATTTCTCCTACAATACACCAAGGTAAGTGGCACCCACTGCCCCAAATCAACACCGTCTGCAGGCCTCCGACTGTGAAGTAAACTAATTTGTCAATGCATGTCTCAACCGTGCTCAATTAGATGCATCTCGTCGGCTGTCCTGTGCTATTTTATAACCTCAAGCCACACCTAATAGACCTGGGTCTCATTTAGCCATTGACTTTGCCACCAGTATCACCTACTCTCAGAGAACAATGTCTATCCTAGTGCCTCTGAATAGATTCTGCAAGGGGTGTTAGCTAGTTTTGTGAAAAAGATTACCCACTGCACTAGATAATGCAGATTTTATCCCACCGTGTCCTTAAAACCTACATGCTGCCATGACATTCCTTGAGATGCTCCAGGTACAGTCCAGCAGCCAGATCAGACATTTCAATCAGGAAATCATGAGGTTTTTTTGCACCTTCTGTCATTTCCACAAGTGGTGTAGAACACTCTCCCCTCAGGCTCCCTTGTAAGAAACTAAATTCTAGGCTCATTGGTCCTTTTCCATTAGTGTAACAGCTTGACTCCATACTCTACAGTCTCATTCTACCATCACAGTACAAACTAAACCTCTCATTCCATGTCTCCTTATTAAAACTGCTAGTGCTGGCTGCCACCTTCCAGGCCATTCCCAGCACTTCATCTGAGTGCTCCTGGGCTCTCATAGCCGGCTACAATACTTGGTGGATTGGGAAGGCCAAAGGAATCTGCTTGGGTACCAGTAGGAACAATGAACACCATCTGGAATGATTTTTGAATGTTAACAGAAAGCCTTGACATAAGAAATTTGATATTTTTGTGAGGAAAACTCTGGCTCTTAATATGAAAAATCTTAAAATCTCATCTGCACCTCTTTCCATGATCTCAACCTGAAACTTTTGCTACCATTTATGATCATGTGACAAACATCTTGGAAGCAGAAAGGTCAACGTAAGTTTGACTCTTTCTATACAGTACTCTGCAAAAGTCTTAAGCAAAGAAAATGATGATTTTTATTTTTTTTATTTTTTTACTGGGCCACTAGCCCACCTTCTTTGGCTAATCGATACATCAATGACTTACAGTATTTAAATTAATTTATTAATTCTTTGGGCTAGTGGCGAAGTGACAAATTTATGGATGGCTGATGTGCCCCTGAGGAGAGGTTTCTGAACCTAAGCAGTGTTCATATGGCAATCCAACAGATATCAGGAACTTTTTTCACAGGAGTTATAAGCCACTATAATGCATTATGAAGGTATTTATAGTACATTATAGATGAGAGCTTCACAGAGCATTTATAATGCATAATACACATGGCTAAAATGTGTTATTCTTTTTTGTAAATATTTATAGACGTGTTTATAATACTTTATGAATGTATTAGAATGTATTATACAGGCATCTATAATACATGAATGCTTTAAGTGTTAATAGAATTATTTTTATAGTGTTACTGTTAATTTACATATGTTCCATTTTTTCCCCTGTGCAAATATATAGTCATTACCCAGATAAATACCCTTAAACACTTTCTTTGCTCGATACTTTTTATTTGTATCTGAAATCTCTACAGTCTGTGTAAGATTGTGTGGCCCTGTGACAGACTGGAGTCCAGTCCACGCTGCTCCCAAAGCTTACACTAATTGAGTATACATATATAGTATTTCATACGTGAATGGGGGAGGGGGCTGTTTTCTTGCAGACAGAGCATACTCACGCTTATTTTTGTGGCATCTGTAACCGTCTCATCTTCGGGCACCACCTGTAAAAGAGGGAACAATTAAAGCCTTTCACACTCCAAACTGTCAATTAAAAAGCTGTGGCAGTCAAAGGCGTCCAGTAGCTTCTATTTTTGCCTGAAGCAAAGGCAACCTGCTATACTGTAGTTATATATCTTAACCTCATCCTATTGCTATCCCTTCATCATGGAAATTATTGTTAGCATAAATGTGATCAATGACAGGACATCTTATTGGATTTATGCAGTAGACACCTTAATTTTGACAGGCTAGATTGTTGTTAGTGAAATCTATCTGGGCAAAAATAAGGTAATTATGCTCAAAGTTTATTCAAAGCAGGAAAAAAAAGAAAATACCAGGGGAATAAAAATTATTCTGGGTTTGCATTGAGTTATGCAGGAGGGTTAATGAGCAGAAGGCTAGTCAATCTGTTTTCCTCTCTTCCAATTAAAGTGTCTGATGACACAACGGGGGACTGAAAATTTTCATCTTCAGAACAAGCAGTGAGATTTTTAATCTGCTTTTTATATCTTTCCAAACATCAGGGACTGGTTCTAACCCTCACAGTGGATAAAAGATTATTTGTTTGCTGAAAACTTAGTTTACTTTAGCTATGACAATTTATTTATTTAGTGTTTTTAAATATTGCAAGTAGACTTATTTTGTACCTAAAAAATGTGGGTACTTATTCTTCCATAAAAAAATACACAGTAATATATTCATTTATTTATTTTTGTGCATTGATTTACTCAATAAGCTATGCCCCACCTGATTGGTCATCCAGGCCTGCTTGTCCGTCCAGTCTTTGTGGTGCCTGATGTACCACCACTGGATCTCCAGGGAGTATGAAGGAGAGCCAGCCCCACGGAAGGAGCAGGCCATCTCAACATCCTGCCCACTCTGTGTGATGATGTCATGGGGAACTTCTGTGAAGAGTGCTGCGAGACAAGCCATAAGAAAACAGATGTGCCGACTGAGGAAATAATACTACAGATAAGCTCTCTTTTCAATATGTTTAAAATAAACAAAGCCACTATTTTCAGCTCCTTTTTTTGCCTTGGTTCTAGATTACATGCTGTTGACATTGCAGATGGGTGACATTATCTATGACTGCAGTGTAGTCTCCTGCTGTACGCACCAGAGCCTTAAGAGCAGCACGGCACTGCATCCAAGTCCAAACGCAATGTACTTCACCATGCCCTGCACCTTCTCGAGGACCCCGCAAATGCAGGCTTAGCAAGGCTAACAAGCAGGCTTTGACAGGAAGAGGAAGAAAAATAGCACACGTTTACAGCGCTTGCAGAGACCATTCCTTTTGTGCTGATGCTATACTGACGGAGCTATTACTGCAATGTCTGTTGGGTGAAAAATGATTTCAGATCTGCACTGTGAGGTTGCAGTTTAGAGGCGTTCCTGCTGCTTGCACCGGCTCCAGTTTAATGAAGCTCTGCTGGCTCCAGTTAACAATACCCAACATGGATTAGCAGAAAGAAACCCAGCTGAGATGAGAGCAGGAGGAGAGGAAGCTTCTGCCTTAAATAGATGTGAGGAACGGCATGTGATCTTCTTGAGAGATAAATACAATGTTTCTGCTCAGGTCCTGGTTTTAGGATGTTATTTTTCAAAGGATAAAATCCTGTTCTTATGTTAACAGATACTAAAAACAAGTATTTATTTTAAACCATACTGTACTTTGTTTCCTCTGCCCCACAAACTGAGCAACGTATACCTCAATATCCTCATCCACAAAACAGCCAAAGCTAAATGATACTCTCTCCCACTCTATGTTCACCAGAGCGCAGTTGTGTCAGTTTAATGTCGCTCCATTTGATTCTACTCGTACCTGTGTCCCGCCATGCCACTTACGCTCTTTAATCCAGGCATACCGTGAAGCCTCTTGTGAGAGGCCTTCGAAGTATGGCTCAGAAAGATACCGACAAAAATTACCTTTACCTCTAGTCATATAAACAATTAGCTGGATTGGTTTCCTGACCAATGTACCATGATACTTATTTCCATAAATAAAAAGTCCATGCAAATCCTGTTTTTTTTGATACGTATGCCAAGAATATTTAAGGTAACACACACATACTACAATTTCAATATGGCTGCCACAGTTTTTGAACCTCATGACTTCTACCAAAAGATTTTGAAAACTGCAATAAACAAACTGGTTTAAGACTAAAGAAGTTTCCCCTTGATGGACCATTAACTGGATTTGTTTACTATAATGGATGTAATTAGGAAAAAATTAAAATAAAAATGTGCTTTCAGCTCTGGTGATTCAGCTGTCTGTGGCTTTGCTGCAGCCTTGTCTGATTAATATGCATTAATATGTGTCTTTACCCCTTTGCTGGCAAAGAGTAAAAACTGTTGATGAAATTCAATTGAGCTGTTCCTTTTATTAAGCCTCTGCACTGCTGATTAAGGGCTAAAATTTACACGTAATCCAGCCTACCACAGTGAGAAATAAAGCACACTGTGCTGAAGCTTCATTCTTGTTTCGCCACACACTTAGTGATCTGCAGCTAATTACAGCACTAAATCTGTAGCCAAACTATTTTGCACACCGAGTATTAAAAGCTGAAGCAGAAAGCCTACTACCTTGAATGTATGTAATGCCTTCCTGTGGATTGATTCGACAATGAAGGGAATAAAGTATAGAAAATATTAGTCCACTGCCAGTGTTTTGAACAGGGCTATAATTTCAAACTAACTAATCAAAAATCTCCAGCCTAACCCCATTTGATTCAAATGAATTCACAGTTCAACTGCATTCCAATTCCTTTTTTTATGAAAGCCATAAAACCTTGCTGAATTACCCTTGCAGTAATAAAATAAAAACAATTACCTAGTGCATAATTGTTACAACTTTATCTGCCATTTCATAATTTCAGGTCTCCAAGGAAACAATTACGAGAGACTTAGGAAGCCCCTGGGCAGTTATTATCCTGCTGACATTTAAAAACATCTTGGTAGTCTTGTCAAGAAACTTCAGCTCCAATGAAGTCACGCAATAAACTACCTCCTCCGGAAATCGTGAGGATCAAAACAACACAAACCACCCTCTTATATGGAGCTGGTGAATCATTATAATGCAGGTGCATTAATATTCTGTATAGAAGTAATTTTCGAACAAAGTTGCACATCCACTGCATTAGGCTTGATAGTGCGGGCTGATGGGGGCTTCTTCCAGAGATTATTTTTAGACCAAATTACTTGGCTGCAGCATAAAATGACTGCTCTGTGCTTTTTTTCTTGCGGTACTTTGAAATGTAAAGCAAACCAATTAATTGTGATTAAACCTGTGCACACAGTTTCCTTCTCAATTTTAATAATCCTCTGTTGCAGACCACCGCTAAGAAAATTTGATCGCTGAGAGCAGGAGGAATGGTTTAATAAATATTCCACATCTATTGTGTACCTGTAACATTCTCAGCGTGGGGGTCTGAATGTTCCACAGGTTGCTGGAAATCATGATCTGCTGCACCCAGATGTGAAGAAACTGTCAGCCAGAGGGGGAGGAAGGACGAGCAGGTAGGTGGGAGAACAATGCTGGTCAGATCCACCTGCTACCCAGACCAGATATGCCTCTAAATCCATTAGCCACACATATTATAGAAGCATCCTCCTGTGCTTAAAGCAGTGATGGACAAAGAACTGCATTCTCACACAAACCTTTCTCATCGCGGCTGAACCTTACTTCTGTTTCACTCCATGTTCTGTGTGAGCCAGTGGGAGACATGCCCAAACCATCAGCCTGCATTTGGATGCATTTTTCTTCCTTTTTTTGCTGTCAGAGTGATTGATCACCAGCCCTGTGCCAATAGTTTCCCACAATTAACACCCAGCTGGCCCTGATTGGACTGATTACATCATTAGGGATAAACAGGGCCAGCTGGATAGGTATTGGAGGAGAGTCACCAGCTTGGGACTTTCTCATTTGCTGTTTATAATACTTGGGACTGTTAGTCCTTTGACTTGTGTCATTTTTTTTTATAGTACTCTGTACTATTCTTTGATAGTTTAGCTATCTGAAAATATGGTATGGAATAAATGGAAGTAAATAATCCTTGCTAAGGACACTCGTCATTTTCATCTCCAGTCCAGAGGCTGATGTCAGATGTTTGCAGCTCATCCGCAAATCCCGCCGCTGTAACGGGGTAGCTGCCCCCTTGCACTGCGTAGCTGAGGTGACACTCTGAAGTTAAAGGAGCCGGTGCTCTCTAGCGCATGGCCGAAGCGCCCGTGCAAATCGGCTGACACACGACAGGTGACCACAACTAGCCTCATCTCAGCTGGTGGAGAAGGAAAATCCCCAAACGCCAAGCCTTGGACTCTCCTACTCCCCTCGTTATCACACGGGTACTGCTATTGAGTACAGCTGCTTAAACTTTGCGATGTGCTTCGCACATCGTGTAGGAAAACAGGGCAGTGTGTCAGGTACATCTCTATGCCTGCAAATATACTTTTCATACCATTATCGCAAGATGAATGGGAAATGGGATCTTAAAAATCCTAAAAAAACTACAAGACTTAAAAGAAGATTTAAGTTCAAAGAGATTTAAAGCACTCTTTACCTCTTCAGAATTCAACTGAATTTTATTTCAAAGGGATTCACTGTTGGAGAATCAATACTGCAGCCACTGCGAAAGCAGGGAGCTGTGAAATAAAATGTGCTCTTAATTCTGTTCTCCCTTCCATGCTGTTCACCTCGTCCTTGTCCATCTCGCTGAAAGGATTCTGCGGTTACACCAGCAGTTCCTCTTCCAAAGGCTGCAGTGTTTGTTAATACTCTTCACTTGGATATATGGAGAGAGTCAGTTAACCAATCAATTCACCCCCAGCTTATCTGATTGCTTCTGTTATCTACACTTTTACCTATATGACACTGCCTGACCCACAGTCCCCCAAACAAGATTAATCTTCTATATTTAAATTATCAGAACATATTTCTAAGATAAGGTGGCCCATGACAGAGAATGGAATATAAGAACACAGGATATAGAAAAAAAAATCAGAAACAACAGCACTGGTTTGCAAACTTGTTTCTTTAAATCAGCATGTAAATAAAATCAATACAGGTTCCCCTATAATCAAGCTGATTAGACAGATATCCATTTGTAGGATTATGATGAGTCGTGAACCAATTCTAGAGGTATGAGACCCCAAAGTCACACACCATTGTTCTTACAATGAAAAAGCATTTTGCTAATATGTATTCACAAAGGACAGCCTGACTACATTTTAAGTATTATGATTACATGTATAGGAATATCAACACATCAATAAATGTAAATGCAGAAAAAAATATCATGTTAAAAGAACAGACTGCAAAAGGCTATGGGTTTGTGATCCAAGGGCAGCATAAAATTAAGGAGCAGGATCCCACAATCAATCCCGCAAACATTCTTGAACCTGCTGCAGTGTCACCAAGAGACCCTGTTTAATCACTTAGCTCGAACATTCGTCCAAAAAAGATTTTATTTACAACTGGTACAGCTGGAAAGTTCACTGGAGCAATTCCGACTTAAGTGCTTTTCTCATGGGTACAACAGCAGGGGCCGTCTAATAAAACAGATTTGGCAACGTATAGGCTCCTAGTCGTCATTGCTGACTTCATGCCCGACCCCTGCTGCCCATCAGCGGCTGACCTAACAGGAACTGACAGGAAGCCAACTGCGCCACTGGTAAACCTTTTCCCTTAATGTCCACACAGCTATTAAGAAAAGTGTGACTGTGGTCAGTCTGCTGGGTTGCCCATTCTGCTGGCTTTGGAGACTCAGAGCCGACCTTGGGGGCTTTCCAGAATTTTCCACACCAACACTGAACATCAAAAAGTGCTAATTACTTTCATGTTCATCCATGATACCATTACTTTGTTAATTTCTGTGTTTGTCAAGATGTTACTATATGGTGCCTTAAGCACTTGGGGGCAATCGTGTTGGGATTTGTAAAATTAGCTTCAGCGATAGACGGTAAGACAGCAGTGCTGGCCGTATTAACACGTGCCATTAATTTGAAACTGAGTTCATTTAAAAATGCATTTGATTACAAATGCTATTAAAAAGGAACATGTTCATTTTGGCAGACAATTAATTAATTTCTGTTCATATTTCAAGGACAGTGATATTTCCCAGGCCATATAGTTCCAGCATGAATATATCTGTCAGAGCTGTCTACTTCAGGAACCTGACTTGCAGAAGGTCGAATAAATGACCTATTAATTTTTTTTTTCTTTTTCATAAAGCTGTCTACATAATCTTAAAAGCACTGAGGATGGAACAAAAAAATCATGGGGAGTTAGAAAGATGTAAGAAAAAATATTAAACTGTTTAAAAAACAGTGTAGACAAAAGACAGGCATTTGTGAGAAATTAAGAGCATGACACACTGGGCAGGGGCACTGTGCATTACAGGATTAGTTTGATTAAAAGTTAATCACTGGACACATCAGTCAGCAAAAAGCACAGCTGCAGAATCTCAATTCATTAAAGCACTGGAGGACAACTAATTTCCTAGGAAACAAAGGGGAGACCAGAGTACAACCGATGACCCCAGAACTTATCCACACCTTCTGAAAAAGCCACATGACCAGTCATTACATACTGTGGAATCCAGAAAAGCCATCTAAAACCGCATGTATATAAAAATACTAGCTAGTTAGATTAATACATTGATTTAAAACAGGTTGCATGCAGTTTAGTGCTATCATTTAATTTGCACTTCAAATGGTTCAACAATTTGAATGAGCCAATACATTCTATGTTTTTGGTTCATTAAGATCTGCAGGTGGTCTCAGATTGCATTCTGAATGATATTTGTAATTCTTTTAGTATATCTAAGTAGGCTTCAGAAATTCATTGATCTCAATCTCAGTTTGAGCACTGCATTTAAAATAAGGGCCTCAGCTCCAAAACACCTTTGCGGAAAAGCTACATCCTTGGTGCCAATATTCAGCGATGGGCCTCTCCTTGCCTCAGTAATGCCAGCTGTAGGCCTGTCTGAGGGTGACGCGTCACAGGAGTTGGTCATTGACTAGGATCTATCGTTTCCGCCTGTTTACCGCATCACCTTTATACAAATCCCATTTTAAAATAATCACAAGAACTGTGTTCTGCTTACAGCAGAGTCCGGTTCTGGAAAATACTACAGGTTACAAAGGCAACACCACCCATGTGCTGATGGAAGACAGAAAGCAGGAACAGGCTTATTTATCGTTAGCACCTGGCATCAAGTGAATTGGTTTAATTAATGGAGCTGAGCTGGCAGTGTTTGGGACAACTGAAGTGCAGGAAGGATAATACATCATGTTCATATAACTTTACAAAATAAAGTTTTACATGTGATTGTGTGTTGGTCTGCAAGCAGGAAGATTGATGAAAAGAGAAAGGAAGAACCCAACCAACCAGCCGAAAGTCACCGCAATAAATGGAAAAAATCATCTGGCCATCAAACCATTTTAACGCTTAATTAACTCTCTGATTCAGATGTGTTGCCTGGCCCCAAAAAGGGCAATTTATCAACAACAACCTTTGGCTTTTTTGTGAATGGGGCACAAGACAAATGAACTGAAATGTACTTCCCTGCACACATTTCAAAAGGGTGGTCTTGGGTTGGAGAAAAAACACACACACACAATGTCACTGGCCCCATTTTTAGGTACACCTGTTCAATTTTTCGTTAGAGCAAATATCTAATCATCCAATTATAGCACAACTTTTTAAATCATACAGCTACAATTTAGGAGCTTAAATTAATGTTCACATGAAACACCAGAATTGGGAAACAAAAATTATTTAAGTGAGTTTGAATGTGGCATGGTTGTTGGTCCCAAGATGAGCTGGTAAAATGGCTGATCTACGGGGATTTTCATGCTAAACCATCTCCAGGGAAAACAGAGAATGAGCTGAAAAAGAAAAAAACATCTAGCAATGCTCCAGAATGCGACCATTTAATCACATTTTGCGACCATGTTTGAAGATAGTGTGACTAAATTTTATAACTAGGCACACCAGTGCAACTTGCAAATATGGCCCCCGTTTTTTTAAAGCATCATGGTATATCATGTGAAACACCCATAGAAAGCGAGAATTGTGTATGAGTGTGTGTGAGAGCAAGATACATAAGGCGCTTTCCAACTACATTTTTTTTTTTTTGAACCAGGAACTTATGTTGTGTTTCCACTGCAGGAACTTGGTCCAACTTAGTCCAAGGGACTACTGGAGTGGCACTTACAGTAATAAACTTGGCTGACTGGTTGACCATAAGCACCAGAGCTAACGTGCAGGAAAGAGAGAGCAAAACTGGCCAGTTGAATTAATGTTTGTATCAGTTACAGTTAATATGTTAATGAATGCCATTTGTCTTGCACCTCCATGTTTCTGCAACAAAGAATGTCCAATATACTTTTGTCTAATATTGATGGTTCCTGCATGAAAATTGGCAGCACTTATTAGGGGAATAATGTTGCAGCGTTTTTTTATTTTGTGGAAAAAGAAAGATCAGATTTAATAGTGAATTATGAACATTGCAAGTTGAATAAATAAAATATAAATAATAGCATTTGTCCTGTTATGATCATGCTTGATCCCCCTATTAGCCTATTAACTGACAAATAACAAACAAAACAACTTGTTAATCCTCCATTATTTTGTGGTGAGTGTAATTTCCTATGAAATTACCTGTGAAGTTTACCCTATGAACGTTTTGCATCTCCCATGCATATTTAGCATAAAGTTCCCAGTTCGGGTTGTGTGGTGTGAATGTGATACATGAAAGTGGCCAGGAGCTACAGAAGTTCCCAGTCAAAATGGCCCCAGAGCTTGGAACCATGAACCAGGCTCCAGAATTTCGGTGAGAAAGTTCCTCATGAAACACCGGTAAAGCACAACAACAGCTTGAATTGTAATCTATACAGGGGCAAATGCACTGATAGAATAGAGGCTGACCACATACATTGTTCACCTTTAAATTTATTATCGGTGTTTATGTTTTAAAACACACAATTTAACTTCATTTTTTTCCTCACATTGTGACTTTTACTCTAAAATGTTGCATTGTTATTTGTTATATGTACTGTATTACAAGAGCATTTATCAATAATACAGGTATGATAGAAAAAATGTGCCCTGCGATAGGCTGGCCCCCTGTCCAGGGTTGTTCCCTGCCTCGTGCCCGTTGCTTCCGGGATAGGCTCCAG
>JAABNY020000113.1:123077-137070 GCA_015164015.2 Brevimyrus niger | reverse complement strand
AGTGAATTTCCAACTAATAAAAATAAACCGTGACAACAATTTTACATTCTGTAATACATTTCTTTCCCTTTATTGTGGTCCTTCCTTTTCATTAAAATGCAAAGAGGATTTTCCCTCATTGTATGGTTGCCTACTTTGTGTTTTCAGTTGTAATGACAGTAACATGTGTCACAAACTATTTTTCTGGATGCACACTGTACTCACCAGAGGGGGAGCCCATGCAAATACTACTGGCAAATTTGCCTCTGTACTTGTCAATGTTTAATTATATTTTCCCTTTGTATCCAAGACTTGCATAATTCAAAATGCAATTACTGCCCCAGCAAACCCACATCAGGCCTCTCTACCTCATTTAGAACGTTTTTTTTTTTTTGTTATTTTTTTTTTCCTTTGGAAGGAACATTTTGTACAAATCTTCAGTAGTCTATCTTTGGAATAAGGAAGAAACCATCAAAGCTGTGTACTTATATAATGGCTACCACAGCAAATCTAATTATAGAATTATTATGGCTGTCCCCATACAAATGAATGGACGGTCCTCACAAAGATTTGAATACAAATGTCTGCGTGTGTATGTGTGTATAGGTATAGATACAGTTATCTATAAATAGACATATGTGAGTCTTCAGTAAATCAAATTATCCAAAACATTAAACAATTCTGATATATAATATTTGCATATAGACTATATTAACACACTGTAATAAATGCAGTACATATTTGTTATTTAAAATGACAGTGACTTCTTTTTTAGCACCAAGAATTCAAACTGGTCATATATTAACGCCAATGTGGATTGATTCACATAAGCTGTCTCAGCAGATTAAAAATGAAACTCACAAGAATCCATCCATCCATCCATTTTCCAAACCGCTTTTCCTACTGGGTCGCGGGGGGTCCGGAGCCTATCCCGGAAGCAACGGGCACGAGGCAGGGGACACTCACAAGAATCATACTTAAAAATTCCAGGTTCAAAATCCCACTTGTTAATCTAATTTTTATAATTCCTGAGATCTTAAAGTATTGCATACTGGGACAAGTCTATAGACATTAGGCATTAAATATATTTGCATTGTTCCAGCTGAAAGGTCAAGTCAGCAGGAATAGCAATCTTCTCCTCTGCAGGGAATTAAGTGAATTGTAATTATTAAATCGGAGTTGTCAAGCAGCTAAATATCTAAAAATACACTCTTTATGGCACTGTTATCCAAAAGCTTTGCCTACTGCATTCTGTCATACTTTCTCCCTCTTCATCTGTAAGTGAAACTGAGATGAATGTGATTTAATGGTAAGTCAGAATGTTGTGTGTTTTTTAAAACAGCACATTCCTGTTTCACTGCTTTGAAATGATGAAATGGAATGACGCTTCATTTGCCACTTGCAGAAGTTACACTTCATTTAATTTGAAATGTAGTAAAGCAGCACATTATATCACAAGCTGTCCATTTGCTTCGATGCAACTTGTCCACCCTAAAGCTTATATTATGAAGTTTTCGTTAAGGAGTACTTATTATGATAGTACGGTAAGCTTTCAGTACCCTAGGGGCCAAAACTTTGGGAACACCAAATATTTTTGCCATTGTGCTTTAAAAATTACTACAAGAATATTGGCGGTAATGTTTATAAACAATCAAAGAATACTACAAATGTCATACATTGGAAGAATAGCAAACTGAAGCAACAGCAAAGTTCTGCAATCCAAAAAATTGGAAGTGTTTCTACAATTTTGGCCACTAGTGTAGGCTCAGCTGTACTCTGTGCCTCATAATAAAAGAGAGATATTTGTTTATTTCATAAGAGGCTTGAATTGCTCATAGCCCTACAGTTATTGCATTATACATGTGACTCAATATACAAAAATACACTCACAGTAACTGCTGTCTTGTCAGCCAGCAATCTTATCAAGGCTCCGCCTGCTACTCACCTGTCCATCATGGCTGCTCCTCACCTCAACACTAACAGACGAGCTCTTTGCCCAAGCGAGCCTTTCTTACATGCCTGTTCTGGCTTTAAATAGCTTCAGAAGTGATGCAGGTACCATGGCAAAGAGTCCACAGTGTGAGTATAAAATGGAATAAAGTTCATTCTGAATGCCCAACAGATTATGGTTTGGCCTTCCCAGCCAACATCTATCAACACAGAAAATCTCGTCTAGCAGTAAACATAGGATTATTTATCACTTTATGTGAAGTATTCTTCTACTGCCATCCAATAAAACGTGCTCCTCATTTCTGGAGCCACATTAAGCTGGTATTTTGTTAGTGTAAGAGACAGTAAAACATCATCACAAACCAACAACAAATTAATAAATGCACTGTTTAAAAAAATAAATAAAAAACTCAGAAAGACAATGCTTATTGACTCTGGAAGGAAAATGGAAAGTGAACTCAAAACTTAGCACTCCACTATATACATGTAATATAAAGGAGTGGTACAATAAATTTACTTGTCAGAAGAAGGAAATACGTCACACAACAAAATGGAATAATGGTACAACAAACAAATGTTTCTTGGTGGTATTTTTCCCATTCTAACATGCAGAAAATTACATATTGGAATGCTATAAAAATATTAATGTTACATTTTGTCGTTCTGTTTTACAGTCTGACTCATTGTTAGCACAAATGCTGGACAAAGGAATAGGAGGAGTTCATAGCTACAAAGACTGTCACCACTGAACACTGATCTCCTAGGTGGAACTTCACTTATCTTGTCAAGGTCAGAGGACCGCCAGGGGAAAGGATGGAATCTCTTAAGAATTCCTTCCCTTTGATCTTGTCAGCCCCCTCCACACGTTCCCCGTACTTAAAATGCAGCTCCTTCTACCTGTCAACCTGCAGTGACGTCTCTACCCCCCCCCCCCCACACCCCCCAAACTTACGGCGCACACAAAGCAAGAATTCCATTTGCCTGCCATTGCAAGGCTGTGGTAAATCTGAGAGAGTAACCTTGGGATCACAGTCAACACAAACCTTAATCTTTAATTTTAATTATTAAACAAGCACTATAGGTACCCAAGTAATGAAAATGCAGATATTAAAACATGAGGTAGTAGGTTGCTTCTGTTTTGCAGGCAAACAGTAAGGATATATAGATGTCAAGTATGCTAATGACAGAACAAGAGGCAGAAGAAGAAAACGGTACAGAAATATAATGGGAGGAAAGGAAGACCTCATTAACCCTCTTCATTGACCACAACTGTTTCTCCTGTTAATGAGAAAGAGCGTTCTCCTCAGCCAAGGTTCAGGATGCCTTAGGTCACACTGAAGCACAGTGATATCATTAGCCCTTGCATCAGACCAGACTTCACCCAGGCATTGCAGTTGAGGATCCTATCTAATGAGTTTGTATTTCCCATTGACTGCCATCAGCAGGAGAGGACTGCAATCTTAGTAGTAAACACCTCTAGGCTGTCTCTGTTGCCTCGGGTTACTACCTTTAATATTTTCAGAGGAAAAGCGAACCAACTTCAAAATGCAGCAGGTTGTTGGGGTGCAGATCTGTCACAAGGGTGATATAAAATGGCGTGACCTCATCGCACTAAAGACCTCTTTTAAAAAACAAGAAAGGTCATTAACCTGCACTAACAAAACCAAACCAAAACCAAACAAAGCCCTGATGTCAACTAACACACTAGCACTGTCATCACCTTACCACTAAGTCCTCCCTTGCTGCAATCCACCAGCTGGCCTTTCTTATATATACTGTAGCGTGGTCCCATCAGTGTCAGTTGAGCTTAATTAGCAGAGGTGCTAATATTCTGCAATAGGTCCTGATAGGTTGTGGCCCATAATGACTATAGTACAGCCTTATTAAACTTTAACTGTAATTTAAATTCATTATTAAGGACAAATTTTCATTAAGAGATTTCAGCACAGCCCCTGGAGGCACTATGCACAAGATATCACTATAACAGAAGAGATTCAAAAAAAAAGTTCTGTAGTCATTAATGAGGCCATGAAAATGAACATGTTAAGGTTAATGTGGTCAGGGAAAATTTCAGTCAGCGCAGGAAATTGCAGTCACGCAAAACAATTACTTCAGCATTCATTAAAGCCCATATTAAAAAAAAAAAAAAACAATACTTCATCTTGGCGGATCACAAGCTGACAAGTTTGAAGTTAATTACTGAACACGGTTTACATTATGCCAGGTAAAACATCGAAATAATCGGCAATTGTTTGCATGTTCTAAAAGAATTTAATTAAAATTCAAATTTAAATACTATCTAAGCAATTGGTGGCAGTTTTAATGAATCATGATTAGACTGACAGACCAACAGAGACAAGGTATAGATGTAAATAATACATTGTACTATGATGTGGGGAAGGGTATTCATTAACTCTGTGTGAGAAGAAGGAGATGGAAGGATGTAAGAAGGTGCAGTAGAGGGAAAACGGAGCAAGTAAAATGGTGGGAACACACAAAAACAAAGGAGTTCATCACTAGACTTTAGGCCAAGATGTCCAAGCCTGTCTTGTGTTTACAGTGTGAACAGTGTAATGAGAAGGTAATATCACATTGACATTGCCTTAAGATGTCATTACACTGCATCACAGACAGTCATGACATTGGTGAAATATGATATGAGACGATACTTTATTTCATGGTCAGTGTGTTGCTTTTCAGCCAGGGCATGGTATCCGGGGTACACACACACACACACACACACAAACACACACACACACACACACACAAAATACAGGCAAATTAGAAACACCTACAGGAGGAAACCCACACAAACACAAAGGGAAACCCACAGAAACACAGGAGGAAATACACAGAAACACAGGAGGAAATACACAGAAACACAGGAGGAAATACACAGAAACACAGGAGGAAATGCATAGAAACATAGGAGGTAACCCAGAGAAACACGGGGGAGAATGCATAGAAACACAGGAGAAAACCCACACAAACACGGGGAACACACGCAAACATGGGGAACACAGACAATCACAGGGGGAATACAGACAATAACGGGGAATACAGACAAACACAGGGAAAATACAGACGAACACAAGGGGAATACAGACAAACACAGAGGGAACACACACAAACATGGGGAACACAGACAAACACAGAGGGAATACACGCAAACATGGGGAACACAGACAATCACAGGGGGAACACAGACAAACACAGGGGGAACACAGACAATCACAGGGGGAATAGACGCATTTCGCACACACAGAGCCGAGGGCTGCTATCAAACCCATAGCCCCAGAGGTACGAGGCTACAGTGTTACCCAGCGAGCCAACACACCCCCCCGAGCTGCTGCACATCTTGTAAGTTAATAAAGGTTAGGAGAACTGGTGGGAGAACAGCCGCTGGCGGGAGTGACAGAACAAGAGAGGCTGCAACATCTTGTCAGTGAAATCAGGACAACGTGGGGGGATGAAGCAGCTGAGTGCTAAGCATTTGGAATGGCCGCCTTGGCACAGCTGTGCTCATTAGGATAAGTGATGCCCCTATGATGAGGCTGATCTTAGAGCTCAGGGCTCCCCGTTGATGCCAGCTGATGGGCCTTCACACTAATTTCATTCCCTTGCAAACACTATTTAACTGCGACAGTAGTATGGGGAGGGACAGCGCTGCATGAGGCTCTTCTGTAACAAAATGCCAATTTTCAAGGGGAAAAGAATAAAAAAAACAACCTAATTATTTAAGTGGGGTTTTAGCAACACAGTCGAATACCTATGCTACAGTTGCGGGGTAGGGCATCACGGGATAAGACGAACAGCACTGTAATAAAAGACAGGACAGTGCAGGAAAAACATCGGGGCAATATGAGACAGGACAGTGCAGGACAAACAGCCGTGCAATACAACACAGTGCATTAGATAGAACAGTGTGATTCAGCACGGGACAATACAGGACAAAAAGCAGTGCAATACAAGACAGGGCAAGAGACGTGTAACACAGGCTAGAACAGTGCGGAGCAAACAGCAGTGTAATACAAGACAGGTGCAGGAGATACAGCAGTGCAATTTAGGACAGGACAGGACAGGACACTGCAGGACAAGCAGCAATGCAATAAAAGCCAGGACAGTACAGGACAAATGGCAGCACAATACAAGACAATACACTGCAAACAGTCCAATAATTGAAAGACTAGAAAAAAGAAAAATAATAAATATGTGCAATTGGACAACAGTATAAAATGGAAAATAAAAATAAATAGGGTGCAGATAATGATACAGTGCAGATGTAATATTAACAATGGCAAAAATATATTAAAATATAATTTAAAAAATAATGCAATGGTAGACAGAAGTCAATCTGATGGAATTGGGTGGTCCGGTTGGTGATGGTAGCTGTTTCTGGCGGGCGGGGGGTGGGGTGGGGGTGTGTGTGTGAAGATTTAGTGGACACGGTATAGTTTCTGGGTACTTTGCATCGGTCCACTTGCTATACAGCATTGCCCTAAATAATACAATGTAAAACAACAAATGACATACTGGCAAAAATACTCAAACCACAAGAACAAGGGCTTCATTCAAAAGCTAATCCGACTAGTGCATGAGGATATGTCACGTCATGCACATCTGGAAGATTCCGCATCTGCCGCGGCACCGATAATCCACACGGGAAGCGTGTGGATGGTACACTAAGCAGCAGCCGGGGCAGGATGGCTGAATTTGCCATAGAGATCATGGGACAGCATCATCATGCAAAGAGAAACTGTGACGGGACGCACATGCGGGATTTACTTTTGAATGCGAAGAGAAACATCATGCAGAATAACAGCAGGCTGCTGTGCGAGCAACCGGCCTATAACCTCATTCACTCACGGGTCACCTCCCGTTTGATGCATGCTTTTGAGTAAAGACATAAATCCAGCAAAAGAAATCAGGTCACCCTCCACCCTGCTCTAGAGACAAAGATAACTACATGCGTACCACCAGCCTTAGATGCTGGTTTACATATTTAACTATGACTCTCATGGTTCCATACTGGTTTAGGGAGCATTTTTAAAAGCATGGTCTGGGGCCATGCACTCTACTAGATTTTTTGAGTTAATCTAATGCTAATGGCAGTTGTTATCCATAATATTGGAGCATTTTAGAACATCTGGTAACGCTTTACACAAACTGCACCTTTATGATGCCTTTGTAATGCATTTGAAGGACATTTGGTTCTCCGTCATAATGCATTCAGAAATAATTCATAGAACATTCATACATGTAAGCATACCTTAACATCCTACCGCATCTCGGTACTTATACATTAATAAAAGGCATTATATGATCACACGATTATAATGTTTATCAATGTAGCTGCTGTCATATCCCATTCATTGAAAGGATTATGAATGCAATGCTTTAAGACATGTTAAGGTATACTTACATGCTGCTTACGAATGTTTTATAAATGCATTAGAAATGCATTGTGAAGGTTGACTGAATATACTTTGAATGCACATTGAATGCATTATGAAGGTGCAGTTAAAGTGCCATGGAACCTCTTTTAGATATAGAAAAAGCTTTCTGAAGGTCTGACAAGCACGAGGTAAATGTTATCCATATTGTATTGACTTTTTTGACCAGATTCCAAACCTGGTCAAACATTTAATCTAGGAAAGTTGCCTCAGATACCATCTAGCAAGCATGAGCTGATAGTAATTTTTGTATGATAGTTAAAATCAATGCTAATCGGGAAGAATAATGCTTTCTCATGCTTGCCAAAATTGAGATGCTGGTAGATTTTCTTCCATGGTGGTTTCAGGTCATCCTGACTCCATGCGATGACCAAACAATAATGCAGGTGAGCGCCATAAAAGGGGTGCCTGAGGCCTCTCTCACATGGCATTGGGCACGATGCAGGGGGACACCCTGTAGAGAATGCCAGTCCATCACATGGCACACCCACACTCAACAGGCAATCTAGAGGCATCAACTGGCCTTAGTATAGAGTTTCAGCGACAGGACAGGCAGGGCAGGCGAAGGCCTGGGGCCCCTAGAGGGCAGGGGGCCCCCCGAGGGGGGCCGATTATATAGTACATCACAACGACAAATTAGCTTTATTTGTATATTCTGTTTATCACCAAAGTGAAAATAAAGGACTTGCGTATTTCTCTTTACCGGTATTATTAATTTAGGCTTCATGCTGAAATAATGATTAAAAAAATGTATATCATGTCGAGAGAGAGTGAGTCGGATCACCCCATGGATTTTTTTTTGCTTAAGGCCCCCAGAATCTAGAACCACCTCTGCCTAAGTACATGTCTTTGGACCATGGCAGAAGTCCAGAGGATCCAGAGGAAATTCATGCAAACAGAAACAAACTCCACACACACACACACACACACACACACACACACACACACACACACACACACACACACACACACAGATAAGATTTATACCCCCAAACCCAGAGGTATGAGCTGTGGCGTCGCTTTGTTGATTTGATTACATTTGTTTTTATAAAGGTCTCTTCCCAACACAGTTGTCCCAGAGTGCTTTACATATATGAACACACTCAGCATGCTGTGCAAACATATATCATCTTTGTGGCATGCAATGACTCACTAACTGTAAAGCTTAATTACATGAAAATGAAGTCTACTGCCAGCGCAATACAGCTATATTCAGCACATGTAGCCACAGGGAAAAGAAAAATGATTCAAACTATGCCTGCATGCTGAACAATGCGCAGCCTGAACAGACGCAGATCAAACATTTAATCCTGCATGCAATTATTGCTTTTACAATACAGTTAAATGATATCTGTGTGAAAACTGACCACTGAACTGAGCCAGTCTCATATCCGCCTTCCTGACATTTGATAAAACAACCTCTGTTATTGGGAGACCACTCAGGAACTGGCCGTCTGTGAGCCAGAACTGATACACTCGGCAGCGCTTGACAAACTAATTGTGTTTTTTTTTTTTTTTTTTTTTGACTGCAAGCGACGGGAGGCAGCAGAGATTAAGCATTTAACACGGATGTATCTGAATATTCGCACAGCAGGAAGCTCAATATTACAAGTTTTGTGATTCGCATTCACAGACTGACATGGAATGCGAGGTAGGGGGAGGTTCTCACAGCCATTACTCTGCGACGCTGGAGCAGAGGTGGAAAGTTCAGGTCCAGGAAGCACAAATCCAGACCAAGGTTTTGTTTCAACCAGCTACTTGAGAATAAAGAGTTACATTCTCAGAGTACTCAGTTGCTTTGTTAAAACAAAAACTTGGTCCGGATTTGTACTAAACCTGAACTTTCCACCTCTGCACCTGGGACTGTTGACAATGGGCATACACCAGGGAATACAACCATAGGAGTCTGATGTGTGCATTTGGGGGACTAAAAAAAAAACCCCAAAACATCTTGCTTACCTTATGTGTATATCTGATACACGCATGATCTATTATTTTGTCTGCATATAGAACCCCAACATATTGCTTATGCAAAGGTGCATAGTGCCAGCATAGATCAGCCAGCTCTAGTATTATCATTTAATTGCAGTTTCAACTTAGGTGACCTGATACTCCCCAAACTCCGCCCATAAATGCAATTATGAATGCCAGATATTTCATGGTGCCATAAAAGTTAGCAAAAGGATCCAATTGGAACACAAGATAAATAAAACTAAACAATATTTCATGAAATAGATCTAAAAAATGTCTCATTTACATTCACAGCTCTCCTTTCATTGCAACTCCATGCAGACCTTACAAATAATATTGTGATGTTTATTCATTATTTCGCCCAGAGACATACAGTAATTAAATCATATCCCTATAAATATTCCTAAGACAACAATTATGGTATTGGCTGGTATAGTGATGTCACTCTATTTATTACAAGCCCTCGACCGATACAAGACACGCTTGATAATTACCACTCCTCACTGCGGCGTGATTATCTGCTGCTTTTCATCAGGCGAGAATCGAAGGCATCATCTGCTTAAGAACGAAGAAAGGCTGACAGCTATCGTATTTCACCCTCGGTTCATTGTGGCTCATGGAGAATGTGGGGAAGGTAGGAGCCTGGCCTTGCAGGTGGACCGATCCGAATGTCACCATGCATGTGGGAGCGCGACTACGCATTTCCCAAGTCCCGCCAGCTTCTCCCCCGCCGCGCTCTGCTTTCGTTTTTTATGAGGCACTGGGGAATGCGGCCGCAGCCATGGGATGTCATTAGCGGCTGCAGCTGCGGCCCCATCGGAGGCGAGCGTGGCGGTGACTCATGACGAGGGCCGCATTCCTCCAGTGCGGACTGGACGACCGCCGAGCCCCTCAGCGGTTCTGAAGTGACCGCTGCTTGCCGCATGGATCCGGCGTGGGTCCCTTGGCAATACAGCCTGTAAATAATATCAGAAAGTGAATAATCTGTGAATATTCTTTCCATTATCGTCTTGTTTACTGACACAGGTAAAAACCAGCTTATGCTGGTAGCTGGTTTTAGCTGGTCTAAGATGCTGCTCTTTGATGGTTGAGCTGGGTGGGTCGCCAGTTGGTTACTCTGATGTGGCCAGACTATAAATCTGGTCGTGCTGGTATGACCAGGTAAACCGTCAAACCGGCAAGCGAGAACATACCTTAAGCTGGTCAACTGCCATAAATTGGTCCACTAGCTTAATCAGCATAGTAGGGATGATAACTAAGGTTTCAGCCGTTGATGGAGAAGCAGCTACATTAATAAAAATCCCAGACTTATATATGGTGAGAGTGGAAAAAAAAAATCAAAATTCATGGCTGACATGTAGCTGGTCTAACTGGCTTGTTCTTTCAGCCCAGGACACTATAAATCCAACTGGCTTCTTTTTTAAGCCTGGCTTGTTCCTTGGGCCTGAGACATTGCAGGTCCAAATGGCTTGTGATGGACCCACTGAGAAAACATAGGAAAATCTCAGGGTCAGTGCTGATGGCCTGGCACGGATACTCACGATGGATTAGCAACGAAAAGTCTTAGATTTATCGATGATAGTACTGATTCACAGGGTGGCATTGCCTCTGGTGCACCACACTGCAGCTGCCTTGGAGGGGGGGGGTACAGGTAGGTAGTTCTGCTAATCAGCGTAACGCATTAAAGTCTTGCACAGCACAGAAACTCTTTTCATTTCTCAAGTTCTCATTCCTCTGATTTAGTGTTTCAGCATAGAAGGTGACACAACAGCACTGGTCTGGGATCAAAGACTCTGCTGTTTTTCTGAGAAATTGGGCAGTTTAAGAGAGATAGGCACACCCCCCCCGAAAGGTCTGTGAGCCAACCCATCTTCAAGCCTTACTGGACTAATTCAGGGATTCACAGAACGTCAAGTAGGAGCTGACCAATGACAGCCACCCAAGAAGAATCTTAAATAGCTTTCGGTAAAAGACTTCGGTTTGCAGGGAAGAGCGATTCCTCCACATGCCAGCACCTGCCCACTGATCCGTATGATGGGTGACAGGCGAACATCACTCTACGTCACCACGGTCTGACCAGGCCGGCTGGTGCAGTGCTGTAACTGGGCGGATCAGGGTAAAAACAACAATGAAATAAACTGGGAATGCAAACCAGGATATGTCATCCGGGGATGACCTGTAATTCACTGTCACACCTTGAAGCGTGGGGGTTTTTAAAGTGTCAGCAGCAATAGAACATGAAGGAACAATACAGAAAAGATAAATAAAGCCTGTTGATGTGATTAAGGAGTCCATTCATCCATCTGCTTGTCCTAAGGGGCTGCAGGGATACACCAGCTCTTCCTAGAAACATGGGCCACAACGTAAAGTATGGCCCACGATGAGATTCCAAGCCATCGCAGGGAGCACACACCTCTCACATACACACCTGCAGGTATTCTGGCAGCTCCAATTAGCCATAGCATGTTTTTGGACTGTGTGTGTGGGGGGACTGGAGAACCTAGAGGAAATCCCACGACGACACGGGGAGAGCATGCAAAGTCCACACACACAGAGCCAGGGCGGGGAATTCAGCTTGAGTCTTCAGTGGTTTCAGCTAAGCACGCCATCACCCTGCCGCCCTTCACGAGTCTAAATACTCGCAATAAAATTAGACGTATGACGTAACTAGATAACACTGCATTGTGACTGTGATGCAATGAACAGGTTTCATCCCTGCTCTCGGATTTTTAGTGTGAAGCCATTTTGAAGGGTTTCTAAGGAGCTGCTTGTTTCCGCGTTGACCCTAAGCAGGTACGCTGCCCAAGAAAGCCTCCTTGGGAGAGGGTCTCCATTGCGGCACCCGTAACTGCTGGGTGTTTGCTGTGAATAGGTTGGTTGCCCAGATACACATTTGATTTGTTTCCCTGTCTTGCGTTGTTTTGGCTGGCTGCTCCTATCATTACCTGGGGAATTATATGCTGAATTCTTAGCCTTTGTCTTGTGTTTTCCCTTGATCAATTCATGCCAGTTTCTCTGTTAGGCTGAAAAAAAAAATAAACCCAGCATCATCTCTGCTTCAAAAAATATTCCATATTTTATACTCTTAATTTAATGCTTTCGTGACTAAGGCACATTAAACTGTGTTCTTAGTCCATAATAAAATAAACTGAGACATCAATATAAGCAGAAATAAAATCCTAAACCAAACATTTAATGGCATCCTTGCTCTTTTCAAACGTAAAATTGCATTCCAAAACAAATGGGGACTCGCAAGTAAATATGATTCGGGTATTATGAATGCCAGGAAGACTTAGAGTATTATAGCTTGAAAACTAGGCCAAAATAAAAGCTTTGCTGTTTGAAGGGGTCAAGAATATGCAAAAAGGGTCAGCTGATTTGTTAGCAGACCCAAGAGGAGAAGGGTCTCTACAGAATGACAGTGCGACGGTGGAAAAAGGTAGCAAGACGAAGTGAGAAATAACCTTCATATCTCCACGAGAATATATACAACAGCTGCTGCAGAAACACTGTATCCCTCCCCCGGTCCCAAAGAAGGCTTCCGTGTGGAGAAGACAAAGGAAAAAGGAGAAAAGAGAGAGGGAGTAAGGGGAAGAACAGCGGAAGCGACAGGCAGCATAAATATTGACATGTGCGAAGAAAAAAGCGAGGGGATCGATGCAGCTTCGGGAAGCCATGCGGACGCAGAGCGACTGCGGGAGGCGAACCCGGGCGAAGGCAAAAGGGGAGCAGAGGGAGAAAATCAGGCGCCACAGACAGAATATTAATGCAGTCATTTCCTCTGCCATTTTGAGATGGGCGAGCTTAATGTCAACACAACGGTCGATGGAATGCAGACGAGTCTGAATGCACAAAATACAGGAGAGCGGAACAGAAAACAGAACAGAAAAATACCGAATTCTCTAAAATAATGAAAAATTGCTTAGAACAAAATTCTACCCTTATGAGATGCCCTACTGTTTTCACCCCAGGGAATACTCTTTTCTGGCGCATTCCTGCTCAGTGCTGAGGACAGTGACTGTGTGCCTTAGTATCCTGCTTGCCAAACACTTTCCATTACATCTGCTTCCTGGCAGAAATAAAAGCATCCATTCCCCAGTTTCTCCAAAGCACTCTGTTAAAATGCTTTCTTTGAGGCTCACTCCTGGCGTTCAATGACATAAAAGCCATTAATCATAATTAACAATAATAACCATTACCTATAACAGGAAGCCATGTGGTGGCAAATGTAAGTGCTGCTCAACCGTCCATCCATCCATCCATCATCTAACTCTTTATTAATTACAGGGTCACAGAAGCCTGAACCGCTTCGCAGGAAGCACAAGACACAAGGTAGGGAACACCTAAGACGGTGTAATACACTGACACTCAATGCACAATTCACAGATACCATTAACATAACTATATGTCTTAAGATCGTGGGAGGAAACTGAATTTCTGGGGGAAATGCAATCAATAGAGGGATAACATGAAAACTCAACACACGCGGAGCCCGGGAAGAGAACTCAACCCCAGAGGTGGACATTTCAGGTCCAGAAAGTAAAATTCCAAACCAGGATTTTGTTTCAACCAACCAGTTGAGCATAAAGAGTCACAGTCACAGAATCCTCAACTGGCTGGTTGAAACAAAATCCTGGTTT
>JAABNY020000113.1:106377-122977 GCA_015164015.2 Brevimyrus niger | reverse complement strand
CAGAATCCTCAACTGGCTGGTTGAAACAAAATCCTGGTTTGGATTTTTACTTTCTGGACCTGAAATGTCCGTCTCTGCTCAACCCACAATCCTTGTCGGAGCCACTGAGCCATTTAAAGAAACACTGAATGCAAGCTGATTAATTTACTAAGTTGTGTTTTTGTTCAAATGTAATCTGGGTAACCTCTGTCCTCCTGCGGTGGGTGCCTATAGGAAGTCTTATGCAACAAGAAGTGACGTTATGGGAGGGGGGGGGGCTGGCTGTAATGGGAAGGGGGTCAATGAGGGCACCCAAAATTGCATATTTACTCAATATATACCAAATTCTGTCAGGAGTGTACCACTCAACGATTAACGCGGTGCACTCAGACATACTGCAGTCACCCTCTTGCATTACCTGATCTGGATACTTCATCATTAACCTCCACAAAAGGACTGAAAAAAACTGAAAAAAAACATGAATTAAAATATATCCAAGGCAAGTTATATGACTGATTATTGATTTCTAAATTAAATCTATTCACAGAGGGTGTGGAATTCAAATTGGACATTGGTAGGCCCAGGAGGGGAGGCGTATTGGGTCTGTTATGTCTTCCTTTAAAGCACACACACGATCACATGAAATAATTTGGGAAAACGGGCAGGCGCTCAGGGACGGCGGCTCCTTCTTCTGTCATGCCCGATCATTATAATAAACGCTACGATCCATCCTAACACTTCCTTGCGTAACTTCAATTACTCACTCCCACACCAGCAGATGGTTATGCCCGATCTGAAATTATAACAGCCCCGTTATAAGCGATAGTGATGACGACTGGGCCAATCTAGGTTTTTAAAGAATGGATTCCGAATGCAGGTTTTGTACGGTGATCCATGCCGTATAATGGTCTGGTGTTACTCTGTGCCGCACATTAGCCTCCGGACCCCAGTGGCTGTGCAGTCGAGTGCAGCATCGTGCTTCACATGCTCCATATGACATCATCATCAGCCAGCGCATCTTCCAGCTGACTGCGGGAAACAGAACCGGGTGCTGTAACTTAGCTCCAGACTCCTATTCTATTCCAGTCCTACGGAAGGCAGTGCTCTAACAAGGACACACGGGCAGTTAGGCAGTCTCCTCTGCTATCTGTGTCCGGATTTATTATTCTAATGATCTCCTATAAGCCAGAGTGACAAAATCAGGGAACAAAAATCCATAAAAAATAATCTTTTTCTGATCCAGAAAATAATATGAGCAAACATCATTTAGAAATGTCCTTGTTACCTTGGCTGTCATGCAGCGCAGTAGCAGGAGGAGTGAGAGGGATAATAGGATAATGGACACGGCGGAATCTGCACAATATACAGAGAAGGAGCACTTTGACAGAAGAGGTCTTGGAATTCGTGTGCCGGAGAATGGCGTGCTTGGATGTGTGCCTTCCCATGCAACGCAGAGATAAAAAAATATCACCCTAATCACTATTCTACGAGGAAGCGCACACTTCCATCAAAATGTGCATGCTATAATCAAAAAATGGATTAAAGATCACTTTAGCGGCTGGAACACAAAGCACAAGGCACAGCACTGACGTGCTAATGTTCACGTCGAGGGGAGTGCTTAGAATCACAGATGGGAGTATTGAGGCCGTGGACCCTGTCAATCACTAGTGGATTTATCTGACAAAATACCAATACAGATATATGAAATTGTAACCAAAAGACTTAAAACAATTGATCAACTAAATCATGATGGCTAGTTCATACATACATTCACCAAGCCAAGATTTTTTGATGCATACTACCCTATAGAATTTACATGCTCATGTTACAAACTACAATTCCGCTTTAAGCATATGTGTAAAAACTATGGCGAAAAAATAGCTGGCATGCAAAGATGGTGATTAAGGGGACAGATTTGTGTGAAGGGTGTCACTTCAAGTCCCAGGAATATTCCTGACATTACACCCCTGTGTTGCTGTATGAACTGCTCCTCATAATGTACAGCTGCCCGAAATAACTCTCCATTCTGGTTAAAGGGATCAGCGATTTACAAATAAACTTGTGTTGTTGGGTTGTTGGGTACAATGTACCAGATGTCAGCTTGAACTGAGTTTAGCGCCTTATAATCATCCTAAATATTAATGTCTTATTCTCCCCCCCACTACCATGTTTGAAGCCCCCATTTGTACTTATGGACACTTACAGTCCATTATTATGAAATGGATGGGGAAAAAAGAGAAAAGCAAACATGTCCTCCAGGGATCTGTAATTAGATTGCACATTATTTTTTTTACAGAGGTCACCTCTATCCAAGGGCACAGATTTGGACATAGGTGGCAGGGACAGGTCCCAGCCAATAGGGGGGTGGGGGGGGGGGGGTTGAGGCTGATTTGGCCCCTACCAGTGTTGAAACCTGTGCTCTTGTCTGTATCCAAGGTGACTTATGATACCACAGCCAACAATGACATGAGTCAATGTATATCTGGTTTATTTATTTTTTTTGCTTCTGCTGTGCTATTTGTTGCCATGAACAACATGGTGCTTCTGGATGCATGAACTCAGCATGGTGAGATTCAGGATGCTCTTAATAACCAGCTTTGACAAAAATCTCTAGCAGTAATAAAATAACAGCGACGTCTGAGGAGTGTTTGTATAACCCACTGCGATTTCAATTAAGGACAAGGGCCCTGTTAGATTCTTAATCAGAAACCCCAAAAATCAAATGCGACATACTAATGCCAAAGATGTGAGATGAAAGTTTATCCCCCTTCTCTTTATCATGTGACTGTTTCCAAGACAACAACTTTTACAATAACAGTTGTGGTTGTGAGCAGATCGCTCAGATCTATATGCAGTATGATGGTAGAATGAGGCCTCATGTTTTACCATGGTAGTCTCACCATGACAAGGTGCAAAATTCAATTCTATCCATATTTGCACAGGTTTTCTCCAGGTATCTCAGCTTTATGCCGCAGGCTGAAAGAATGAGGTTCGGTGGAAGGATCCCCACAGTGTGCTCCCCCTGCCCTGTGAGCGCTACGTTCTGGGATAAGCTCCAAGTTCACAGCATCTCTGTACTGGTCCTGCTTGCCCTATCGGCTACATAAGCCATCACCTAGGACGTCATTTAATTAGGGGGTACATAAGAGCAGGTGGAAAAAAAATCATTAGAAATAGTTCTGGTTACATTCTTTGACATTATACTTATTTACACTAGAAGCTATATTTCAGGCGAAACAAACCTGAGCTAAACAGTTGGCCTGATACCTCATGCTGCTGAAATGGTTTTAATATAGCAGAATTTCACCTAGGGTGCCACAACACCCAGGGCCGGCCCAGTTATGGATGAGGGATGTATCTATAGATATTTAGAATGAAACACTGCCAATTGAATTAGCAGAAAGCCTTAGTTTATGTAAGAGGACAGAAAGAATATAGATGCATGCAGACCAATGGAAGAAGCCTTGTGAAAAACATTTAGCAAGAGACTGACAAGTAAATCTCATTTCTGTGTAATATTGACAAATTCAGATAACTCATAAAACCAATTTACAAGAGACATCTACTCTTACATCTTCTGCTCCTAGATTTTGAGAAACTCTTAAAAAGTCTTATAATGTGTGCTTTTCTAAGAGCAAACCTAACCCTCGAGGTTAGTCGTAGCACTCCTTACCAAAATTGATTGATTGATTAATGATGAATGAATATGGCATCAGTACTTAAACAGTTACTGGTTAAGTAATGCATTAAGTAAGTGTGTACTACTACATGTTGGTAACACTTTAGTGGACACATACTTAATAGTAACCCAGTTACTACTGAAGTCATGAATAAATGCAGTTACTTGGGATAAATAATGTAAATCATTGTGAAGTATTAACGGATACAGTAATAAACACAGTCACTGTTCAAGGTAAAGGATGAAATGATTCCTTAATGATCAAAGATCAGCATGCCAGTAAGTAGCTACCTCTCATTAGTCTCTGTATTTAAGTACCTGTTTATCCCATTATACTCAGTCCAGTCATTGACATCAAACCTCTCTGTTGTCTGTACCCTTCCTGGTTGCTAGTCTGCCCGTTTTGATCCCTTGTGATCCTGTTTGTTGCCAGTATCTGTCCCTTCTGTTTCTCCCCCACGTCATTGTTCCTAAAGTCACGGCACGGCGCGGCAACAGAAGAGCCAACAACATTCAGCTGGTCACCCCTCCTCTCTGCTCCCTTCTCCCACATCTCGGAACAGGCAGCAACTGTGGGGTAATTAGGCTTAAGGCTGCCACACCCTTTAGCCACACCCCTGTCAGGCAGAGGAGCACAAAAAGCAAAAATACTAAATAGCAATAACATAAAGCAATAATGACCTTGCAGTCATAACAAACAATTACTTTGCATTCTGCTAGTCCCTGGAAAATGGAATCTGCAAATGCCGATATACAGTTGATACTGTTGCCATTTAAACAGCTGAGTTAACAAAGCTTCTCATATCTAAATGAAAATCATTCTCAAACCTGACATTTGTTTTTGCTTTTGCGCCAAAAAACAACGATGAGTCTTCAGTTTGACTCCAGTTAACTGTGACTCCCGCAATGGGCTCATTCCCCCAGCAGCAACCTTATCAGAAACAGGCTGCAGGTTTCCTGTCAACCTCAACCGATCGCCTCAGATCGGAGGAAACTGACAGCTTCCGTCCACAGGGTCCCAAATTCTCCTAAGACATCTGATTAAGAAGAAATGTTGACTATTACAGATTAAATATGGATTTTATGCCTCAAAAAGGACACCAAAAAGATGGGGCTTCACTGAAAGCAGTAGCAAGAGTTTTCCCAAGTCCAACATTCAGGAACTATATTTAGCTAAAAAGGTGGGTTTCAGGGCAGGCAAAGAATGAATAGCAGTGTGTGAGCCAGGGACAGCTGGAAATTGCAGTGATGTAATTTTTACTCAGTAACACAGTAAAAAGCTACAGATTTAAGCAGATGGCAGACCACAGTCTGATACAAAGCCTCGCCTATGTAGTAGAAAGGCGGAACAGAAGGTTTTGTGGGAAGTGATACAAAAGACCTACAGGGAACTTCTAAACTCATCTTCTCGTAGCCTTAGCGGTGCTCAGGGAAAAAGAGGATTTTAACGCAGATTGGCCAGAAAAAATGGTCGTTTAACCTTGGTCCATAGATCCCATCAGGCTTTGTCAAATCAATATCCACACAAATCCAGTACCATCCCCCTAAGGAAGAATTAATCATCCCACCCCCATGATAATGATCCTCTGCATTTAGACAGGCAACAGGAAATTTATGATTCTTCACAATAAAGGCTTTATTGCATGTCATCCTTCAATATCAACAATCACATTGGGCATAGATCTTCCCAACTCAGCAGGGGAAATAGTACTAATCATTCAGGCGCAGATGTAGGTAGGTGTACTGTACAAGCAATGGAAGTGTCCCTCCGCACTCCGATGTGCTTTAAACCCCATACCAATTTGATATCCACTTCAATTTAATAGCAGCAATTACATCTAAATAAAACACGATTAACCAGATAATTGTCCTAGCTCTGCTAACCGTAATTCTACCTAGACAATGTGCTAAAACAAGAGCAACAGACAACTTGGGAATGGAAAGGAAATAGGAAAAAGAAACAAAACCTTAACTGCGCTGCAACAATGTCACTAACGAAAAACACAAAAAACACCAAACAATTCTACCAATGAATCCCCATTAACTACTGGCCATCGAAAATCCTTAGTCATCCTCCAGCTTGGCACAGCTTTTGCAGCAGCCCTGCACTAATCATGGTTTTGCATCCACCCACAAACTCCCTACACACTATGCAGCCCTACACTAATCGCAGTCTGTATTCACCCACAAACTCCCCCTGCACTACCCCTCCTCGTCCACTCACAGGTCCCAAAATGTCGGCAACTAGCATAGCTTAGCATACTATACCTGTATGCAGGCCTAAGTTCTTACATCCCTTCATTTCCCCTATAAAATCATTGGTTAACTCCAAACAGCCACTTTGCCCTCATAAAAGACCTGTGCACTAAAATTTTCCATTCACTCATGGAGAGACCTGGGGTCTCCCCTCGTAGTTCACAGCCTTCCCACTTCCTCCCCTGTGGTGCGCTTTGGTTCCCATTTCACAGGTGATACAAATTGGCAAGGGCAGCTTAATAGACCAATTAGGGTAGAGACCACAATTCTACCATATAGGAGATCTGTAAAGGCCAGTAACAGAACAGGATAGAACCAAGGTGGTAAAACATTATAAAAACATAGACAAATACAAAAATCAATCCCCAGAATATCACAACTCCAGAATATCACAATCCCAAATAACAACCTCATGAGTATATGCTGATCTTTCTTCCAAATGACCTCTTAATTAATAGAGCTTAACAGTGCAATTGATTAAATTGTGACATTGTTCTACACCCTGTTTTTTTGTTGGACTTGGGTTTCTAATCATTTAGACGACTGTTAAGTAATCGTTTCTGAAAGCCCAAAGGCAATTTGTGCAGCTTGCTTTACTTAAAACAAATGAACCAAATCTTGCTTGGAAAAAAACACTTTGTAATAAAAATATGTAATAAAAGGTTGAGTTTTTGCGTGTCTCAGTTTCAAAGAATCTGGTACTTTAAATATTTCCCAACAGCTCAATAATGCCTAATTATTTTAATCAATTACGTTAGTTTTGAGCAAGAGTGATTTTAGCTATGAGGTTCCATGGGACTAGGATTAATCTCTGGTCTACAAATTGAACCAGTGACTAAGACAGCCCATAATATGCACTGAAAATTGGATGAGAATAGGCAGTTCTCATTAAACATGCATTTTGCTTAGGTATTAAAAAAAAATAGCTGAACATTGGCCAAGTGTTTCTAAATGGACCCGACTTATATCACCAACTAAGTATTAATGACTGTAATTCAGACGTGGGAGAATCTCTACTGTCTCATTTGTTTAATCAGTTTTGGGGGGGGGGGTTGTCTGTCTTTTCACCTTTCAGACTTCACTGCTTCACTGCACATTGTCAGCCTCAGTCCCGGATAAATGGGTCAGTCAATTACTATTTGTTATCCGGAGATCTCAGCATTCACTAGCACCATCATCTCTGCTGCACTTACATATACAGACATGCATAAACAACTAGCTTAATTTTGATGTACACATTAGTGCAGACTAATAAATGTATTCCCTTAATGGATTGTCATTTTAAGAAAAGGTAGTTTAGGTACAACTGTAGCATGTGGCCTACAGTTAGGTTCACCAACTTTGTCTCTCCCTTTTGTGACTGTATAGATATATACACAAAAAGAAAGGAAACAAAGCCATTAATAGGGCATCTGTCCAGCGTGAGCTGCCAAAATGGTTTAATAGCACCTTGACATAGATTCTAGGTGTCTGGAGCTCCATTGGAAGAATGACGTGCCATTTTTGCATAGGAACCGCATGTTCCGTTGACATTGGAGGTCTAAGGTGCCTCTCTGGCATCTCCATTTGTGTTCATCTGGCCGGAGATCTGATAACTGGGCTGGCCACAGCATAAGGGTAATACCATTTTCAGGCTCTTCAAACAATTCCGCGACCAGCCGATCCCTGTGGATACAGGCATTGTCATCCCAAAATATAAAAATGTCATCAGGAAAGAAATCCTTCACCGCAGGATCAGTCAGAATGGCTGCACATTTATTGGAATTTATCTTGCCCTCTAAGGAATTGAAGGAACCGAAATCCGTACCTGGGAAATACAACGGAGCTGCCAGAACCCACCTCTACAGAAAATAAGCACTCAAGGCTTATTCTAACCTGTACCAGACTTCTCTGCCTTCTGTGAACATAGTGAACGGTGACTCACCTGACCATGTGACCTTTTACCACTGCTCAATACTCTACAGTCCCTGTTCTTTTCTCCATTTCAGTTGGAAAAGTACCTTTTTACATGTGGATTACGCAATACAACACAAACCAGTGTCCACTTAACACAATTAGTTCTCCATAGACTATACTTGATAGAACTGCATTTCGATGGTTATAGGGCTGAAATGTACAATAGGCTCATTCACAGCTGCTGCTCTGTTTTGCCTTCTACCTGAAACTAAGGCATGGACGTCATAGCTGAAAAGTGTGCATATTATCTCCTAGTCTTTTTCCTCAGACGCCCATGATAATGTCGCCTTAGTCACTGCACCTGAGCATGAAGCAAAAAACAAGTTGGACAGTCTTCATAACTGAAGCTCCTGAATTTGCCCAAAAAAAAAAAAATCCTTTTTCCTTTTTACAGCTATGCAGCCTAAAGAATGGGAAAGAAGCTTAGCCCAGCATTTTCATACATCAGCTGGGGTGGTGGGATATTAGTTGCTTAATTAGTTTTGGAACTACACCTGGATGGAAGCATCCGTTCCAGTCTCTGTATCCCTCAGTTACTCAGGTCCAGTGTTGTGCTGGCTACCAGCTACCTTTGCAATAATCTGGTCCTATTTGCCAGATTTAAATCAATAAATGCAAGACAAGATAAATCTCATAATATTGCTGCTGTCAAACATGAAACATTAAAAGTCTGGCTTATACTGAAAGAGTAAAATCAAGCGAAGTATCCCGTATCTGAACAGATGTAGATGCATTTTTCCAAACGTATACTGCAGTGTGACATTTTCACTTAAATCAGTTATTTGAAGATACTGGACAATAAATATATTAAATATATACATTTTTAGTTACAGGGAAAACATACTATACCAGTTTAGCCATTTACAGTAAAGAATATTTAATTTAAAAGGTAAGGCAGGGGCTTTGGATCCGTTGCTGAGTTACACTTAGAAAATAAAGACACGCATCAATCCATTTTCTGTACCAGCTTCTCATGTGGAAGGTTGAGGGGGGTCCAGAGCCCATCCTGGAGTGTACAGGTGCATGGCAGGGAATGACCCAGAATGGGGGGGGCAATCCATGTCAGGGCACACTGACACACTATTCACACACACAGTTACTCTTATGGACAATTTGGCAACTCTGAATCACCTTAGCGTGTCTTTAATATTGCCAAATAAAAATTGCTATGATGATGGTTAGAACTATGTTGAATCTTGGTTGTTTGTGTAAATAAATTATGGTGAACAGTTTGCATATTGGAAAAAAAAATAGTCTCACTCCTGGAGCGACCCAGGGTTTCCCCTACTAGCCCACAGCCTCCTTGTATTTCCAGGAAAATATGCAACAGGTATAACCATATAAAAAATCTCAGTATAAGGCAAGGAATATTTCAGTTAGTCGTGTAATTAAAAGTAATAGCAAGAAAGGAATATTTGCTAACTACAAGATGGCCTTGAAAGAAAAAAAATTGCAGGTAATAACAGATGGGAAGACTTTCAATCTTCATTTTCTTTTAAAATGATTCACTAAGCCTTTAATGCTTCGATCCATCCGCCTTGCCTTCCAATCATCTATCTAATGCTGAGTCACGGGGCAAAGGGCACTGGCACTTATCAGCAAAGGGCACAAGGCGGGGAACACCTTCGAGGGCATGGCTGTCCATCACAGAAAGCACTCTTACACTTTATGTAATTTAGAGATACCAAGTTACCTAACGGCACATCTTTGGACTGCAGGAGAAAAGCCGGAGTCCCTGGCAGTAACTGTGCACAACACAAGCTGAAAACCTCCCACACATTAAACATGGGGAGGACTTGAAACCTCAGACCCAGGAAGTATGAGGCAACAGTGCTGCCCAGCAAGCTACCAAACCAGCCAAACCTTACATACTTATAACAGCATTTTAGAGGCGGAAAAAAATGCTGATGCCATTATTTTTAAAAACAGGAATCTTAATATACCTGAGAAAAAGAGAATGAAAGAGCAGCCTTCTGGGAAGCTTGTGGATTAGTTCAAACTGTTTCTACTTCCCTGCAATATGTATATATTGGGTTACAAGTAACAAAGATGAAGACCGAGCATTACAATCAAATTCACGCTGAAGCTTCTCACTATCTATACTGTTACGTATATAGTTGCTAAAAAGAATATAATCATTGCACTACTGCACTATGAATCATTATTTAGTTTCACAAAGGTGACTATAGGCTTCCCTCCCGGGGGAGGGGGGAGGGTGGGGGGTGACTTATCAAGGGCCAGTTGCTCACCCCGTGGTGGGGGGGGCCCTCAGTAATGGGACACTCAGCCCTTCAAATAAATTTGTTAAAAAAAATTACAGTGAATGCATTTACAGTAGATTATTTTTGCACACTAATATAACACACACAAAAGGCACTTTTTCAATTATATGTAACCTTACGAAATGATTTCATTTTAACAAAATGTGTTCAAATGGCATTTTCTTCGGATGAGTAGGAGGTGCAATTGCACTGCTGGTAAAACTGCCTCTGCGTCGATATTGTAGATTATGACTTTTCATTTTTCAACCAATCAATCAATCAATCAGTCAAAAGTTAATATAAATTTTTTAACAACATACTGCATTGGTGAGAAAGCACAAAGAATTTCTTTGTACATGTACAATGACAGTAAAGATATTCTATACTATCCTGTCCCTAAATTTTGATTTTTTTTTCATTTGGAAAGCCCTGAGCCATGTGGGCCGCAGTCTAGGGTCTATTAGGCCTCGGCCCCACAACCCAGGTTACAGATAAACACACAAGGCGGCACCTACAGGACACAGTATCCCACAGTATCCCACAGTGTGTGGGATAGACAGCCTGACTAAATCACCGTCACCTGGCTCCCTCTCCCAGTGCCACCAAGGTTTATAATTGTAGCTCATCCAAAGCATAGATACACAGCATCTTGTTGTCACAAGTTCTATGAGTTACAGCATTAGGTTGCAAAAGAGATAAAGCTTTCAGTTTTGGCAGTGTGTAATTTCACTGCCCATCTGCGGAGCCTTTCCCCTTCGTCTGGGAGGTAGTTCTATAATAAACAATGCGACAATGAAAAGCCTTAAGGCAAAGTAACTACAGTTCTGCATTATGATTTTAAAGTACACCCACTGCCTGTGATTAACCGGAATGCAGAGCTGACCCTAATTAAATTTACTCAAGAGGCATGAATAAGCGTGGGTATATATATAGTCTCCAGAGTACACAGGGAACGGTGCATAAAATTAAAAAGTACACATCCCATCTGTAACTCCGACAGACTGGCATTTTAACTAATCTGTAGCTTTCAATCCTCTATAGTCACTAAACTAATCCATTATAAAGCCTTTCTGGACCCCGTGACTGACACAAGTAATTCAGCACCATATTTGGTTCCCATACGAGTGCACTGGCACCAGTGACTCCAGCGGCGCTGTACAAAAACACTTAGCTATTTCAGAGTAAAAAAAGAAAGTGAAACATAAACTGGCTCACCGAATTAGTGGCGAAACAAATTATTTTTCGTATTGTAGCAAAACAACCATGTTAAGTTGAATATAAGCATAATATGTAACAGGAACATAATATGTTGAAGTGAAAAGCATAGCTGCCTCTGTTTGATAATATAAACATACATATAGTACAACAGATGGGATGGATAAAATTAATTATTGCCACAGAAACTCTGCATAATTGTGTGGACCACAACCACCATAAGGGTGACTCACATTATGCAATTTTGTATTATGCCGTGCTGTACACTGACGGTATTGGGAAGACATTAAAATACTTTGAAAGCATGTGTTACCATATGTATTAAAACACACCTACTTGCTCTGATCAGGCCTCTACCATTACAAAAATGTGGAAATCACAAGGCCACGATTAATGTACTTAATATGATCACTTATGTAGTATGTAGTTTCATCCTGGGCCATATTGGGCCAGGTGAGTCGAAGTGTTTGATCAGTTTCCAAATGAGACTTCAATTTATAAAATGTATTCAAACATTCCAAATCTTTGTGGAGAAAGGCAACATTTCATTACCAAAACATGTTTGGACATCCCCAGATAATACTTTAGAATCTGCTTTTCCCACAAAATTACTTTTGTTATCCTATTGGACTCTGACTTTGTGAAATGGCTTGAGGCCAATTCTTCCAGTGCAAATAGAACATTTTAGACAATGGTTCTGAAATGGATTGTATTGGTCATTTGGGGACCCAGTCAATTAAACCAAACTGTAACTACATTGCTCTGTTCAATCCAGAACTACTCAGGTTCAGGAACAAAATGTGTTTCCTAGTTACTGATGCAGCATACCAAGTATATTAATCTGACATCTGTGAGCCTATCAACTGGCAATCTTCTGAGTGAACATGCATCACCTCTAAAGGGAAAAGAAGCACTGAAATTAGCTAAAGTGTTGCAATGACTTGCTATGGTTGGGCAGGCATTTACAGTAGGAAGAAAGAGTAGAAACTTGATTTCAATGCCTATAGAATTCTGAGGCAATTAATAAAAATTGAGATTGATAAAATTTGCCACTGAACATCTGATTCTTTGCTTCTTTCCATTTTTTCCCACCATACTCTGAAGTTGTACTGGTTATACTTTTTTCATTTAATACAGAGCATCAAAAATGAAACATAAAAATGCACAGAACTCATACTTGAACTCTCACTTCCCCTGTGGCGGAGCAGGGGGAAGATAACAGGGCTCGAGATAAAACCAAGGAACATTAATAGATGTGAGCGCCCCGGGGTCATCGAGCCTCGGCTGACTCGGGGAGCAGCGGGCGCCGCACAATCTCAGCCCCGAGTCCAATTGCTCATGCGGTGTTTCATTAACGGTGTGCAGCTGCCTCCTGGTCCACCACCCAGGGCCCACAGGATCTTTACGCCACTCGGCTGTAGCTAAGATCAACACCGAATGGGAACAGGCACCATTTCACTTACCGAGGCATTTTATGTTTGACTCAGATTAATGATTTCGCACAGCACAACACTGCATTTTGCTCCTAGCTTCAGTGTGTCATGTGCCGTCAGTATGTCAAACACTACAGCTTCAACACTCCAAGGTACGTAGTCAGGGTACATATGAAGCTATAGCACCTGACTCAGCAGTGTAATACCATAGAACTGGCATTGTGTTGTGTCCTTGAACACACTACTAGCTTCTGTCAACCATTAATAATACAGGGTTAACTTATCACAGTACCAATGTTGGGGAGTAGCTATCTAAAATTAGCGACGCTATTAGCTTAACTACTTTTTTCAGTAGCTTATCAGTAGCATAGCTACTTTTAAAATGCTGTAGCTTTTCCAGCAACATTGTTTTTAACAAATACCAATGCAGCGCAGTAAAATGCTACATCGTTAAAAGAAATATTACTATTCATTGTCGACTTACAACCTATGCGACTTATGACTGATCGACTTTATGACCATTCCGAGGCCGCGTGAGTATATGACAGTTTACGCCCCATCTGCCGGCAGTGTGAGCATCCCTGACAGACACTCATTCATTCATCTCGTGATCAGGCTCACAGTGCAGTATAAATTCATATGCAGCTTAAATGCTGATAAAAAAGTTAATAGTTAATTACCAATAATGAACTAAGAACATGATTAAAAAAGCTTAAAAACATCAAACTATATAACTTAAAGATGATATAATTTTGTTATACAGTATACTATACATTGATACAGTGATAATTTGTAATAAAGGGCTGACTTAAGATCATAAGAGTCATTCAGAACCAATGGGGGTTGTAAGTTGATGATGACCTGTATTATTCCTTTGTCTTTAAAAAGACAGGTATTTTCAGCTACCAGGTGTTTCTGATTGGTGTCTTTTGCTTGAATACTCTGGGGATGGATGTTGAAGGATTGAAAAATACTTTATGGCAAACAATATTTTAGACACCTTCATTAAAATGAAGAGGAGCACTTTGGTTCTTGGATAGATCGAGGTCTCTTTTTTTGTGGTAACCCTTATAGTTTTCAGACAGCAATTGTGAAGTATCTGATTTGACATTGCATTGTTAAAAATATAGATTTTCATTTGTAACATTATGTTTCACAGTTTTAAAATAAAATTTTCTTTAAGAGTGTCATACAGGTCAAATATTAAGTATTACCAGGCAAAATAGCTTCGATGTAGTTAGCTACTTATTCTCTGTACTTTGTAGTATAGCTACAGTAACTACGTTAAAACAGTAGCTTAGCTGTAGCTTAGTTACTTTTAATCATAAGTACAGTAGCTTATAGCTTGAAAAGCAGCCGTTTAAAAGTGGCTTCCCCAACACTGCTTTTTATACTCACAAACTTTATAATGGTGTGTAACTTTCAAATGCTGCCATCTGTACATTACTAGTCTGTAGTATGTTTTTCTAAAACCTGCTGTTTTTGTGATTATGCCTTTTTTCTTTGTACCCAGACACAGATCGGCATTGAATTAATCCAATATTTCAGCAACATCCATAATCAGTGTAACTAACCTAAGTCTTTGGCCTAATACCCTAGAACAGAGGCATAGCTTGACTAGAACAATGGCCACTTTATTAGGTGCCCGAACAAAGTACCAGGTAGAACCCCTTTTGTCAAGAGCAGGGATCTCTGAATACAGTCCTGGAGAGCTGCTGTTCAGGATCAGAGTTGGATCCTGGTCTGAAGAATCACTTCTAGGGTTGACTTGACGCCTTCTTGTTAACTTTAAGGATGACTTCTCATGTGTTTGATAACAGATATGTTACCTGTTTTTTTGTCTCCTCTTTATGTGACCCATACCCATGAAATAAACATCCAGACAGATTACATAAAAACCTAAAGGCAAGAATATGAGAAGGAGTTCTCAAATATAGTTTTAGAGAGTGGAACAGCTCAGGTAGGAACAAATTATTGTCATCATCCCCAGTTTCAGTCTGTCTCTGCTTTTCTTCTATTATCAGCTCTTAACACTATAACTGAAATGGTCCTGTAAAGAGCAACAGAGTTAAGACCTTTTAAATCTGTTTTGTTGCACTGGCAAATGAGGTCCAATTTAGACCATCTGGATAATTAATTATAATTAGTACAGCGTTCTAAGCTGTTTGGTGTTTCCACATGTCTCTACTCCTCTTCCAAGATACCTCTGTTTCCTGGTACCCTAACACATTTTTAAAGGCATTTTAAAGTGGCACAGATCTCATCTATATTCTCCAGATCTTAGTTAGAATACATGGGTGTGGATGATACGGGGAGACACCTAGAACTTCAAAAGACATAGGAAAGAATATTTACTGTCATCTCCGTATTTCATGGATTTTTATAATTGTGGTCTTACAGATCTGCCTAAACACTAGAGGGTATCCTCCTCCATGGCTGTGCCACGGTGCAGTAGCAGAATAACTGTACACTAGGCCCTGAGACAAATCTGGACCATGCACCCCCCCTTCCAAATTTGAACCCAGGGCCTGCCAGTGCCAGCTGCAGCAGTCACAGATGATGAAATTTAAGCAGTCTCCAAAAATCATAACCATCATGCAGTGCAGTAGCAAATTACAAACAAGTTTTTTTCCCGCTCCATACATACCTGAACAACATAGTTTGACTACTACACCTTACAAATCATTACATTTCAAAAATGTCTTTTGTGCTATGACTTCCACCATAATGACATTGTATACATAAAAACAAGAGATATAAAGGTAGCATGTCACAAGTCCTAAAAAAATACCTGACATCAGCACTTTAATCCCCAGAAATGTTTCATATATATGTGAGATTTGCAGTTAGAGCAAGAACAGCTCCCACTAAATACTAAGACCAGGACCCATTCATTGATTCTGCCTTCAAGGAATTATCTCTAGCCATCATATAGTACTAACTTAGTTGACTCATTTCCTTTAGTTTGATCTTGACCGGCATCCTTTCGGTTGTGGATCCTTTACATTTTCACTCGCATCCCTGGATCTAGTGCTTTTTGGTTCTACTTGTATTTTAACTCAGCTCCGCTTCTCATTATGCTATAGGAATCACATCGACATGTCCCCACTACTGTAACTAGAAAATACCAACCAGCAGTGCATTTTTAATAAATTCGTTACCATTCCGCCATTGCGCACAATGTAACATAATAAATTACATTTCCTGTATTAGTGACTCGGATGCAGATTGCCAAGTTCTTCCCACCGCTTCTCCTGATTATTGTCACAATGGTGATAAACCATCTGATTTAATAACTTTACATCAGTATTTTCTTGTAAATAAGATTAGTGAAGCCATCAAAATAAATTGGGGATGTTTCATGTTCTATTTATTACCATATAATGGTTCAAGTTGGATGTCTTTTAGCAGGAATGTTATAAAATGAACATATAAATTAGTTAAAAAAAAGACTAAGTTGGCAAGCTGCCACGGAAACACTGGAACATAAAATAGGGTCACCTCCAGGAAAAATTTCCCTAGTTTAAGGTATTTTAAAAAGCATAAAATTAAAATTTTTATGGAGCTGACAGAACAATGGATGACATGCAATAAAATGTGCACCTGATTCATAATCTCTCACATTTTCACTCCCAGCCACCCCTAATAAAGAACTACCTTGAAGATAAAGGATTAATTCTTTCAACCACCATCTCTGCAATGAGTGCCCCCCCCCCCCCCCCCCCGTCCCACCCCCTTAGCCCTTGTGTGGTTCCCCCCCGCTCCCTCCTCCCTCTCCCCTGTGGCCCCTCTGGCCGCCGCCTGTCTGGGCTCCCTAGTGT
>JAABNY020000113.1:76801-106277 GCA_015164015.2 Brevimyrus niger | reverse complement strand
AACCAAAAAGGTCGCAGCGATTGCTAACTCTTCAGATTTTCACCCCCGCCCCCCCCCAAAAAAAAACCCCCTTGATGAACAAGGATTTATTCTTTCAACCCCCCTCGCTGCAAAGGGGGCCCCCCCCCCCCCCCTTTGATCAGTCTTCTCTATCTTTTCCATCATGTACATCAATTGCAATCGGGGAGGGGACACATTCATTTCACAGGTCAATTCATTTTAATTATCATGCATCTTAATTCCCTCTCAGTTTAAACTGTGCGACTGACACTTTATAAAAATCTCATTAACCTTCAGCTTTTGGCCATTTTCTGGAAGCGTTGCATCGACCCACACTGCCAGAAGCCCAGTAGGACATGGAGTTTGAAGACAGCAAGTGGGAGTATTCGTCTGATGGCAGAATTAATTGAGTTGGCAAGTGAGCCCTGGGATTTCCACTGTGGCGACTGAGTGTTAAGAACCGCCTGTTCCCGATGTCAAAACGATGTCACACACACGCCAGAGGGAGTCAAGCAAGGCTCTTGAGAAGATTAAGAAGAGCCACAACAAAGAACGAATCAAAAATGCACATATTTACATCAAAGCAGGAGCTGATTTGCAAACTTACTCAAGTAATCAGTTCTGCTCCAAGAGCAAAATTTTGCATGTGAAGGAAATCAAACCATTTTTCATAACTACTTATACAAAATGTGGTTGTGATGAGCCTGGAGCCTATCCCAGGATTCATTGGGCACATTAGACCACGACAGGGAAAAAAACAATTATAACTTGAACTGCAGGAGAAAATCTGTATCTGAAGGAAAGCAACACAAAGAAGGGAAGAAACACGTAAACTCCACACACACCGCTGGTAATCAGACTCACAATCCTGAAGGTATGAACTCACTGTGCTCACATGATTTCCTTCAGTGCAGCAGCGGAAAGCTGCTTCTCCCACCATTATCTGCACACCCTCATAACTACTTTACATATATTCAGAGAATGGAACTAATCAGCATAAGACCAGCTAATCATTCTGTTTCTCAAAGCTGAGATCCTTTGCCTAAAGAGTAGGATTTAAACTTCCATCCGCCCATCCATTTTCTGAAACAGCTTGTCCTATACAGTGTTGTGTGTGTGTGTGTGTGTGGGAGGGGGGGGGGGTCTGGAGCTGATCCTGAAGGCTACAGGTACAAGGCAGGGAACAACCTAGAATGGGGTGCCAATCCATCACAGAGCACACTCACATGCCATTCACACCTAAAGGTGTTTTGGTAACCCCAGGCAGCCACAGCATGTTTTTGGACTGGGGTGGGGGGAACCAGGGTACCCAGAAAAAAAAAACCATGTTCAAAGTCAAAGTCAGCTTTATTGTCAATTCCTTCTCATGCACTGGACATTATGCACTGGAGAAATTACGTTTCTCACTGTCCCATGCGCAGACAAGACACAAGACATGACAGGAGAAACAGTAAAGTGTACAGGGTTTTTGGAAATATGACTAATTAAAACTGAAGTCCTTTCATTTTTGATTGAAGTCTTCTCGAGATAGGCCCCAGGTTTGGAAATGGAGGGATGGGTACATGGAACACAGAAGAACCCTGGTGGGTGTCATAAATCACACCTATCTTTTTTCAAAACATTATCCACATGAATTCAATTGAATATTTATTACAAGAACAATTCATACTATCCAGAAGAAGCCCCATACGGACACATTACTTCTGTTACCAAGGCAATTCAGTAATTCAGAAGTAATTCAGCAAGGCCTGCTGCTCTAACGCAGAATGTGAAGCTGCTTCACTTTTGTGAATAGTCTGCGATCCCACTAGCATTTTAGTCTCTGGGGAACAACTAAGGGAGGAACCTGGAATAAACAAACCCACCTGGCTTGGAATTAACTGTCAGCTCCCATTTCTCTGATCCACTGCTGTCTCCTTTCTCCATTCAATGCAAAAGGGGTAAACTCATAATATCTTAAATATCAGAGTGCTGCCCATTGCTTAGGTGTTGCAATAAGCATGTTGTCCAACAAAGTATTTAATTAAGATCTGATCCTTGATCAAATTAGTTTTTCATGATTAAGTCAGAAAAAAACAAACAAACTCACAATCTAATAATCACATTCAAAACACCATTTTTTAATGAAGAGACAATATTGACACAATGGTGAGCAAGTGCTACTAAGCTTTCACCACACACAGTGCAGGTAATAAAATTCCCAAACAATAACAGTAACCATCTTGTAGTTTTTGACTGTAATTCCCCTGCAAACAAATTACTGGTCACAACAAGAGGGCACTTTGCTTTGCTACCTCTCTCCTGGAGGCCAGATTGCAACGCCAAACACATAGCAATTTTACAGACAAAACTGTAATCATACGCTATTTAAAGTGCAGCTGAAATGTGCTAATCAGAGTCTGGCTTCTACTGCAAGAGCTCTTTATTACTCGGAAGTTTCCACCTTTTTTGTTTTGTTTTTTTCTGGGGAACGGGAAATAAAGTTAATGGGTTCGTTTCTCTTGCTTGATCACTTTTAAGCTAGGTGCAATTTCTGTACTTGTCATTACAGAGGTCACAATTGCGCTATTTGCTGAATAATATTGTAATCTGTGGTGTAATTCACTTATTGGAGATGTAAACCCAGTAACTTGTTTATCGAATTGCTGGTTCTCAGATCTGAATAACGTTAGAGCACATAATCTCAAGTTATTATGTCTGTCCGTTGGTGTAATAAACGCATAACTAACGTATTTAAAATGCATAATGCGAATATAAAAAGTACAATACCAACTGCTTTATCATGCTCCGGTGCGTTCGGCTACTGCGCCTCATTTACATTTTGACACCTCTTCTTAAACTTAACGCATGAATAGCAGTATGATTTGAAATAGACGCTGACAGTGATAATTAAAAGTATATATAAAAATATGTATAAAGTAAAATAACGTTCGACGTATTGTCAGAATATCGGTACAGAAAATACCACATAGGAAAGAGCACGTGTTTTAAAAATAATGTGTATGCGACGATAGTAAATCGAGTGGCTTTTACACAGGTAAACAAAAATAACAAACAAACAAATGAATAAAATGGATGGATGAATATTTAACGATAACTGTATTAACTTAACAGAGAATTTATCAAAATTCATATATCGTATACAGAAAAACGCGGTGCTACTCGCTAAGGCATATAGAGCCGGGGGGAGGTGTTAAATGAAGGGGGGCAACCCGAGGTACGTGTTGGCTGCACCGGCAACCGCGGAGAACGGCATCGGTAAGTACGGTGCCTGCATACCCCCCGGTACTACTGCAGGTCTCAAAGCCACACCGGCTGTGCGATATGCGGCCGGGAGCACGGTGTCCATGGAAATGCTGACAGAAGATCGTTTGCGACATAATTCTAGCCAATTCACACTACTGCAGAGCTTTAGTCAGTATTTAAACGTGGAATGATGATTACTGAATTTGACACGATAAGCTATAATTTACAGTGGCTCGATTTCTGTTAAGTAATTTGCACAGTCGCACCTATCATTTTGTGTAAAATTATATGCAATAATACTGTACGTAGAAATGACGGTACATCAACGCTATTGAAGCCAATAACTGCGATCTCTGATGTCGTTGGCTATGAAAACGCAGCTTTGAAGGCCGGGTGTTATGCCGAAAATCGCATCCCTGGCGAAAAAAGCATCCCTGCCTCAGAATGCATGCCGGTGTTCTGACGAGTTGAGCTTTTAAGTTTTTTGGGGGTCACGGGTTTTCTAGGGTTTAGGGTTAGGGTTTTAGGGGTGTTTTGGGGGTTGGGGTTAGCGTTTTAGAGTTTTTTGGGTTTTGGGGGGCTATTGCTTAGCACTATGGTAGCCTAACTCGACAAAGCAGCTGAACTTGTTTCAGATTAGCGGCCAATCGGTCATTTAGAGACAGGCATGCATTCTAAGGCAGGGATGCCTTTTTCGTCATAACACCGGTACCCAATACTGACGCGCACAGATAGGCCTGCTTTGTCTTTCTCAATCATGCTGTGTCTCAAACTTCCAGGGTGGTGTGTTCAGTTCTCACTCCAGGTCCTTGTGTGGAGTTTGTAGGTTCTCTTGTAAGGTAAACTGGAATCTCTGATTTGCCAATAGCATGTCATTTTGCCATACACTTCCTCAGATAAGCTCCACAGTGACCATATGCGAGTGCTACATAAATACTATGGAAAAAAACTAAATGAATGCTTAATTACATGGTCACCTTAATGTACAAACTGATTAATAATAATATAAAAATTAATGAGTACAGAAGGCAATGCTTGTCTGGTAGGGGAAATGTAGTATCTTAGGCACTCTCAGAAAAGTAAATTTACAAATTTACTTTGAGCACCTTACATTGAACACTCAATGTTTTCAACTAATCAATTGCAACAGAGATGGACACTAATTATGCCCATCAGTTTCCCACAGGACAAATAAGCCTTTCTGGGACAGGTTCCAGGTTCACCACTACCCTGTACCTGAATACGCAGTTATGGAATATGGAACTGTGGCAAAACTTGCATAATTAGATGTACAAGTACTAATACAATGTCGGCGCAGTAAAGATTAATGAAACGTACAGTAAAACGCATTTACAGAGTCTTCACTGCAAGCTGCCTTATAGTCCAAGGCCAGACACTTTGGTCCTGCTTTATTAAAGGGCTTCTTCATGCATCACTGGGATGTGACCTGAGTGCCAGTGAATCAAGGTTAAGAGGGACAGGGGAGAAAAGAATAAAATAATGACGGGAGAAAGAAATCAGGAGACATCACAGGTTGACAGGTGTTGCAGCCAATACAGTCTCAAACTCTTCCCCCATCACTGATTCAGTGGCACTTTGGGAATTCTGTGGAAACGCTGAGCTCATAACAGACTCCATCGGCTGCAATGGCTCATTTGATGACAGATTAAAATTACTGGTAGGGTGACTGGTCACCTGGTGAAGATCAGGGCCCTCTAGGCCTGGACTTTTATAAGGTTAAGGAAGGTAATAAACATTGCTGAGCTAAGTCTGCTTTTGTAACAATGTGATGTCATTATGAAACAGAACAAACATACATGAATGCATAATTAATAGGAAGCTTTGGTCTTGTTTTTTTTTTAAGGAAAATTGCTGTTCTTGTTTTTAACTGATAATCTATATCAGGTTATGATAAATGGAATACATACGTCATGTGCAGGCTAATTAACCAACTAAACTAAATAAGCAATAAAAAAATGCATCTAAGTACATCTTTATTTTAGGCCTGTCATTGACAAATTCAGTCGCACTAAATTTCTGGATTTTTCAGTCATTTTTTTCAACTGAAAAAAAAAAACAAAACACATTAACCCTCGGTTAAAGCATCCTTCAGTTAATACACGAGTTACACGCCAAGTTAGCAGCCATTGGTCTTTGACAGCTAGTCTAACAGGGCACCACAATCCTCAAAACAGTATAATTTCTTACACCAACCACACACAACAAATTGCTGTCATTAGATGCTGCTTCCTCTCTCATTTTGATGAATGAAGTTAATGAAATTCTCATTAGAGGTGTCAGTGCCTTACTGTCTCCGAGCATGTTGACCAGAATTCATATTAAAGACTCAAATCACTCTACGGAGTGATCTGCAATCATAATGCGTGGAAAGCCATCGTCTTACGGTGAGATCTTTACAGTATCAATCTGAATTAGTACATGTAATATAGTGTTAACATTGTAAAGAGCCAAAAAGAAATGGCCATAGCTTTATTTACTTGTATTATTAATAATTAGTATTTCAGCTAAGAAATTATATTTTCTAATATATAGTATTTGATGAACTTAACAAAGGCATTCGAACAGTAAACGTAGCACATATAGACATAAAATTCCAATTTTAAAATATTTAGTACAGATGGCTTTTTTGTCAGCTTAGATCTCAGTTATGCACAAATATCAGCTGTGACTCTCAGTTGGATCTCTGCAAATAACAAATTTCCCATCATTCCTGCCGGTAGGGAGCCAGCTGCTGCACAGATTCTCTCTGCTGACCTGATGGGTTACTGACCGCCCGCTGTAAGCTCTGCCTCGCTCACCCAATCAGATCTTAGATGTCCACTGTGACATCATAAAGTTATTTCTACTTCATGAAACGGGCCTCAATATATAAATTATTACAATATCTTTTCTGTCTTTCTTTTATTTCAAGTTATTTAAATCATAACAGGAATGCGACAAAGTTAAATTAGCTACTGATTAGGTAGAATTTATGCCTCATTATTCACGCATTATTCACACTTGGCTCACCAATAATTATGTGCGTATTGCAGCCACACACTAGTCATGATTAATATCGTACTACTTTGACCCCTTTAGAACATTAATAGCTAAGCCTTTTCAGTTCAAAAATAACATTACATGGTCATTGTGCAGTAATTAAAACATGGATTTTTACCTATCTTACCTCTAGCTATTTATCATCATCATCCTCACCAACATGATTATTATTATTATTATTATTTTGTTGTTGTTGTTATATTTGTTAAAAAATAATGACGATGATGATAAATACAGCTTCAGATAAATGATGTATTCATGAACAAGATGTAGTCAAAATCTATGGCATGATACATGATACAAGGTTCTACATAATTATGCTAGATCACGTACATATTGCTACAGGACATGTTGAGTCATCCATCCATTTTTTGCAGAACACAAATGCTACTCACAGCGAGTAGGGATTGGAATTGCAAGCCTAGCAGTGTGAAAGTAAAGAAGCTGCCGCAGAACCGGAATGCCACCCTGTACTATGGCAAAGTAAATGAATTTCAGTAGTGAACTTAAACAAAATCTAAACACAAGTATATGTAAAGTAGTAAGCAATTTGCATAAAATTAAACAGAGTACCGAGGTCACTCATGCAAAGGGCAAGTCTGACACTCTTTACACAGTTGTGCCAAGATTTACTTAGTAGGCGCTGGAAACAACACAGATTTTTCTTAATCTAAATTGAAAACCACTGGAGTAGAAAATCATCCCATTGCCCCATTTACAAAAACGTCAGCGACAGACTCATTTTCCAAAGGCTGCAATGTGACAGCATGTCAGAATCTATCAGGGATAAATGATTACCTCTATCAAATCAGAGACTAGCAGGGGAGGCGGGAAGGCAATAATCCTCCCCACCAATAGCATCTGTGTGTATATATATACACACAGAAAACTGACTCACAATCCAATTATGCATTTATTGGTGAATTGACATAGAAGGGGAAAGTAGCTGAAGGTCAGTTGGAAGGTTAAGGTCTACACTGTTCTGTTTATATTAATAATTAAGGACAGTGGGGCAATAGAGGTGCAGAGCCTCAGTGGCTATTACTGTAGCCTCAAAACTCTGGAGTTTCTGGCTTAAATGCCGTGTCCAGCTCCCTGTGATTAAGTGGATCTCCCCTGAGTTCTTAGCTTTCCACACATAGCTTTAAAAAGCATACGGTGAGGTAATTCGGTGTCTCTAAATTGCCTGTAATGTGTCATTGTGTGCCTTGTGAAGGAATGGCATCTCGTCCAAGGTGTCCTCTCACCTCCGAGTACCAAATAGGTGCTCATAGAAATGGACAAATACTGATCCTGAAAAAAAGTCTTGTGTTTCCTGTACAAATATTCCATTCTTAAACTACTTATGACAAGCAATATGTTTACACATACTATACAATACTTTTTTGGATTCAGCAGGATTGTTTGGCTCACAAAGGACAAAATGCATTTTATAGCTTATTCAGTGAGAAATGAACATTCCCTGCATTATAATGAAATAGATGGATGACTTTCACTACCTTTCTGCAAAGCTGAACTGATTTCTTTTCCCCGATTAATTATACATTCAGTCGGTGTGATTTTTAAAAAATTAATGTTATATCACGAAGGGTGAAAGTAATTATTTGACCGAGACAGTGACTCACAGTAATCGTTCATGACTGGATTCGTAAACATTCTAGCATTAGATCTGGTAGAAAAAAACTGCCCCTTTTATACTAAGTGGTGGTGCATCCACCTGACCCTAAAGAGCTCACAGAGTCTGAATAATTGTTCAGTCATTAAAGACTCTCATATTCTGACATGTTGCAGTTTCCATGACAACCTCCCTTGAAGAGAGGAGTAGTTTGAGTGGGAACAGACAATAATCCTTTAGTTTGTGTGAGCTCGGCTTTTCACAGGACACAGTAGCACATAGAAAAAATATCTGATCATTGCTTACCTTATTTTAATAATGGGGAAATTGTCCATCTTAATAACTAATAATTCCATGCTGCGTCACTGTGAGGCTGGAACTCACGTTAAGCAGCATATTGCACAAGGCAGGGGACGCCCTAAATACCTTAAAATCTACAATGAATTTCAAAGGAAACAGACGCAGAGATGAAGTTAGCAGCGCACGCACATGCCATAAGGAAACCTAATCTTTTCATTTGGCCAGCATGGGAAATTTAAAATGAATAATCCCAATTTCCCACAGGGATATCAGTCTGCATCAACTCTGACTGATTAATTGGCTGTGCGTATCAATGTAAGTATTCCAGCATCGCATAACCGTAACAAAATACAAAAATTCTCACACCAAAATCGAAAACCAATTTACCCACCAAAAATATTTACAAAGGTCAACTACAGAGTGTGAGCCCTGTAGGAGTCCCACATCAAAGAGTACAATTTTTTAAATGCTTACATTGCAGAACTACCTTTCTGTGGTTCATCACTGCCCCCTCCATCCACTGAACCTTCGTAAGAAAGGCCTGCCTTTATTCATGCATGTAGTTACATCAATGGCACCTAGAGAAACCCCTACAGTATGTTCAATTTTTTAGGGTTTTGTCTCTTGGATTCCACTCCCTGTGTATCTCACTAGGCTTCCGGTGATATGCAGACACCTGTCAGGCAGTCCGGCTGCAGCCAGTGACACAGCTGCGTAGGTATACAGTTAAAAGGCCAGTTGATATTTTACACTGAATGTTTTTATCGGATCTGTGTGTGATCAACACAATCATCTGAGCTGGTCAGAGTAATGATACTTATAGACTGCAAGTGAAGAGGAATTGGCTTGCTAGATTCTCCCCCTCAGAAAAGTCATTAGCAGCGAGGAGAGGAGGAGTGGATCAAATAGCAGGTCGAGAATGAAGAAAAATTGAAACAAAATTGGTGCAATCTCAGATTTCAAATGTGAAAAAGGGGAAAAAGAGAACATGGCAGAACTATTGAAGGACAGTTCTTTTTCACAAATTTTATGCAGCTCTATAATCTAAATGTACACTGAAGATTAAAATGCCATTCAGCATTTCATTCTCAATAATCCGACAAAATTAGGGCTGTTGCATTTTGATACCTTTCCAGGGCAACTCAGGGAAGCCTTGAGGATAAATCAGTCCATCAAAATCCATTAATGCACAGATTTGCTCATTTAAGATAAGATGTCCATATTATCCTTGAATTACGGAGAACAACAAACAATCAAATTATGATGGTATTCTTTGATTTAACAAGTCCAAGGCAGGCAAACAACAAATAACGTGCAGTAGTCCCAGACATTGATGAATAAGGTGCAATAATAAACAGCATATTAAGCAGTAATGAAAATGAACTTAAATGCAGTCAAAAGAAAGCAAATATCGCACAATGTTATGTGTGTATGATTGTGTGCATGTGTGCACCTGCCCTTGGAGTGATGGTCAGACAGTGTTCAGCAGTTTAACAGCACGGGGGAAGAAACAATTTTTCAGTCTTGTGGTACGTGAGGAAATTAACCTATGACACCGTCTAAAGGGGAGCAGAAGAGGTGGTGTGCAAGGTGGACAAATCTCTAACGATTCTGGATGCTTTGTTCCTACATCTAGACAGAAAGTGCTCCTTAACTGGCAGTTGGGTACTGATGATGTTTACTATCATCTTAGTAACTCGCCACAGAGTCTGCACCTTTTAGAAGCAGACACTTACTGCGGCATCTCACAGAAGATCTCAATTTCCAAGCTTTTGAGGATTTGATAGGTACAGCAAAATCTTTCACAGGAACCAACTGTTCACCCTACAGCAGTCTGCTCAATAACATGACATTAAGTACATTATCTTTAAGCTTAATATCATGTCAGTTATAAAAACAGGGAACAGTCACTCATTTTGGGATTTTGTTTGTGCACAAAGGTAAGAAGTACATACCAAACAGAAGGCTGAGTAACCAAATGAGCATACATGAGCAATTGATCCCGTATTTGACTGAGGGTAAAGAACAGCCACGTGGCAGGTCCTTAGACACACAGCTAAACTGAGAACACAAATGTCCTTGGGCTGGAGTTTATGGATACAACATGAGAGTGAATCAGAACTTTATGTGAAGTGCTTTTACATGGATCAACATTTTATTTGAGTTTTTATGACAACTTTCCCAAAATATCTGTCAGCGTAATGTATTACCTTTCCCAGTAGCTGACGAGGAACTTGAAAAACACTGGGTTCCCCACTCAGTCTATGTGGCCCCCAGGATAAGTGTCTCGGTTCTAATCTTTGTTTTGAGACCTTGGGCAGCGTTGGCCAGTGAAATAAGTATGGAAAAGGACTTGTTACTCAAAAAATGTGGTGTCCAATCCCAGGGGGACAGCAGGGGACAGCTGTTGTACCTGAGTGTGGTAACCTTGCTGGATACAATGTCATGCAATAAAACTTGTGTCATCTAGAGGAATCAGGAAATAAATTATGCATGCTACAAGGCAATAGAAAAATTTTCCTCCTGGTCCAAGAAATTCAGAATTGAAGAAAGGATGAGATGACATTCTCACCCTGAAGGAATTGGAAATGGGAAAAGTGGAATCCACTAATAGGTAAGGCAACTATGCATATTTCACACACACAAACACATACACACACACACACACACACACACACACACACACACACACACACACAGAACTGAAATTTAACCCATTCAGAACTCCTGATCGAATCCATAAGAACCCATAAGAAATAATGGAAAACCAATTAATTGCTTCCTGGTGCCAAAAAATTACACCTAAATATGTTTTTTTTAGCATTTAAACACAAAATGAACCGGATAAAAGAAGAAGAGCATATACTGTACTAAACACATCTAAGCACATTTATCAAAACAGTCATTTGTAAAGTAAGAAAATAAATGTATCCAAAAAATGTATCCTGCCCGAACATTCGCTCCATGTGCCACGCCCCCTCGTTAACCCCATGTGGAATCCCTGTGTGATCAGCGGTTTCTGGTTATCATTGGTTCTCTGTATTTCGTGCACAGTTTAGTTTGTTTTCCCAGTCCGGTTATTGTATTATCCATCTGCGTTTTGTCTGCCTTACCTGTAATTAAACCCCGTATTCCCAAATACCCTGACGTCTGCACATTTGTCTCTATTCTGTCCCCGCTCGGCATAACAATATTATTATAATTTAAAGTATTAATGGTTTATTTTTATTATTTAAATCGTGAATAAGAAATCTTTATTCTAAAATGTATTTTATTATATAATAATAATCACTGTTATTGTCTATCATTGTCTAAATGTATTTTTACTGTCTAAATATATGTATTGAAATGCCAGGCTGAGACTGAAGCTTTACCCTTTGTCTCCACTGAGAGACGTGCCGTTTGACTCATTTCCCCACCTGTACAAGTTATCTTAGGTCGACGTTCACAGTTTGACTTATGAGATTCAGATCAAGGTCTATGTAATATATTTTCCAACTGGCTGATTCAACTTTTAAGAAGTTTGAGTTCTAATGAGTTTGAGAACCGAGCTACCACTGTGTGTATACAGTATACACACACACACACCCACACACACACACACACACACACACACACACACACACACACACCCACACACACATTTATATACATGGAGGTACATCACAGAGAGTATATTTATTTTTATGAGTTCATGGCCGTTGAGTGTATTCTATTGAAATTTTCTGTGAAATGTTGTAACTCCTCTTCTGGTCAGTTAGAGTCCGTTCTTTGAGGTGTGGACAAGCCCAGATATATGATATTACATCGAAACAAGTGATAAAGTCAGCCAGGGTGAGGTGACTGACCTTTTCTCAAAAGTGATTAGCCTGAAATACACCAATTTGTACACTGCAGAATTGCTAGAGAGAAAAACAAAAGCTACAGAACTCACTTAAAAATGAACTATATCTGTTTTTTTTCTTCTGTTCAGCCATAAGTATTTTATAGCAGAGTGAAGGGCCGGGGGTAATGTGTAATTACCCGTACTGTTATACAGGACATCTATAACCCGATAAGCCTGCCGCTCATCTATCTCTCTTAAAAATCAGTTTGCCTTTCGAAAGCAGGCTTCAGGCCCTGGTGTTTGCTGGTTAGGGCAAGGTTTGACAGATGAGGTACATCCAGTCCCTGAACCCACTGGCACGCTATCAGGGCCTCTCCGTGCGAACGCTCCATCACGCGGACAGCTCCTACTGCCGGACGTTTGGCTTCAGCCAGCGTTCAGTGTGACTTCACCCACCGGGGCTCTCCCGCCCCCTGGCCCAGGGCTAGCAGCTCTGCCTGGGCCAACGGAAAAATAAAATAATAAGCAGTTGACGGCATTTCGCACTGCACGTTTAAAACAGAGCTTAATAACAACCGTGTCAAATTAAACAATGAGGTACTTATAGCCATTGGACCAGTGTTCATTTTCCATGCTGGCAAATTTCACACTAAATTATTTTTTTTTACTTCAGACATAAAATCCTTACTGACAGCAGAGCTATGTAGGTTAACATTTAATTTGATTATAATTAAGACATTTGCAGGGCACAAAGGGATTTTGCTTCATCCCTATTCTCCCCATATTGGGAAATTGGATTTTTCTGTGCTCTCTCTGGGAATTCTCCCAGAAATCATTTTGTGACAACTTGGTTGCATATTAATAAAAACCAATTTGACCGATGCGATAATAGAGTGGACGATCGAAGATACAGCATCAACAGATCTTTCCGTGGAAGTAATCAGCAAAGGCTATTCACTGCAAATCACAGTGCAGCCAGTTGGACGGGACGTGCATCTGTTAAATAAGTGACAGTACGCCGTTATGGGCTGTCTATTTCAGGGAGGGCTCTCCATCTCACATAGCACTTCTTTAAAACAGCACTGGTCCCCCATTTCTCTCCCGAGGTCTGTGTTCCAGCCTTGAGTTGACATCATTATAGTCTGGAGCAATGGGAAGAGCTGGGAATCCTCAGCTTATACTATGCTGAAGGGACAGCAGACTGCAGGCTCCCATTGGTGCGTAGCAGGAAACACAGGCTTTAAAAATAAAGTCTGAGAATGTGTTCATGAGGAAACACGACAGAATGAAGTAGAGATGTTTTTCCCCTTTAAAAGTGAACTACAGGCTGCATTAAAATTACTTGAACATTTACATAACATAATAATCTATCAATCTGTAGCAACTGTTATGCTGCAAAATAGTTTTGCTGTAAGGATATCTGTACAGCATGTGTGCATTGGCTCTCAGTTAACTTACAATAGTGCATTACAGTGTTGTTTGATAGCATTAAGTTCACTGTATATCGATCTATACAGATTCCGGGGAAAGACTTTTTCAAACTGAAATCAAACTGAAAAATGGCTTTGGTTTTGTAGCAGTTCAGGTGGTTCATTGGGAAGGTAATGAACAGAAGTTTGTGCTGAAAGGACACAACATTGCAGGCGGTATGTATATTACTGTCCTGACCTTGATTCAGCCTAACTGCTATGCCATTAAGATCAGTAACTCCATTAGTGTTGATAAACGGCTAGTGTCTTCCTGGGAACTTGAATTCCACACGTGATGCACATGGGAAGGTATGACAGGGATACCTGGCAATGGTGGCTTTTGGCTTCTCACCCCAGGAAATCCAGCTCAGTCTCTCATTTGGTCTAGCCCCTGTCCACTTAGCCCAATTCATGCTTAAAACTGCTTCTGATTCTGTTTGCTCTGCTGTTTCCATGAACTCCTTCTCCTCCGCCCATGTCATGTGGTTCCATTTGCAATCCTGACAAGAGCATCTGTAAGAGCATGATTATTAATAATGCAAGAAAACAGCAAGTTATAGATACTCAGTATATGGTGGGACAAGCACATTGCAGCTGCCATATTTAATAGAAAATGATATGAATATGAATGGAAAATGCACCATTTTTACTACATCAAGTTCCAAAGTAGCTAGTATTTAATTATATACAGACAATTGTATAACAGTTAAAGAAAATATTGGTAAGTAGTAACATATAAACACATTCATAAATAATCATGCATTCAAAAAGCATTATCAACATGGCAATGAATACTTATCAAGTGGCATAACACATTAAAGCCATGTTTATGATGCATTATGAATGCTTTATGATGTTCTCATCTATAATTCACTAGATACATTTATAATGCATTATAATGGTTCGTATAAGCAATAAGGATGCTTTGTACTGCATTATAAAGGTATCTATAGTGCATTATAGATTCATAAGACAGCCAAAATTCATAATACACATAGCTATAATGTGTTATGCCTTTTTATAAATATTGGTAGCTGTTTAAAAAGCTTTATAAATGCATCATAACACATTATGAATGTGTTTATAAATTACTAAAAACATGGCCTTAAGTAAAGTGTTACTAAAGTATCAAAGTCTTGTGATAATTAAAAATTAACTACTAGTAGCATCAATTCCAATGCAGGGTCTTATAAACCGAAAGGCTCCGTTGCAGTAATGTTCAGTGGCTTAATATTCACGGACTATCAACCCAGACAGTGTATGATCTTTGTCTTTAGTTTGCATCTGACATTCAGCTCCCCAGAACTCCGACACGCTCTCCTGTCAATCCCGTAATGTGGCTTTTAAAATCCGTCACGGAATAGGGACTGCAGAACGTCACGCATGGTCATTTCTTTTGGGAGCTTCCCAGCCTTTTGCAGGAAACAATTTGGCTTATGTGGCAGAGTTGTCAGAGTAAATGTTAGCCACTAACTTATTTGTTACTTTTTTATTTGGAAACTTCAAGCAGGAAATTAGTTTCGAAGTTCATTAGAATGTGTGTGTGTGTGTGGGGGGGGTGCTTTTTTCCTTGAACTTTATCTCAGCACACTATGTATACCCTGTAGGTTATTCATTTTTGGAATATGAAACCAATTTTTCACCTTACATTTTTTTTAATGATTTTGTTTCCAGTGGGAATGCTTCAGGGAAAGAATGTGACAACTTCACTTTCAGGTGTGACTGTGTATCTGCCTTTATTCTGGGTGGGGGATTGCTTAGTGAAATACTAGGGAGGGATTCCGGCCCAAACACTTTTGTCCTCATAGCGGAAAATAATTGGTCTATTTTCCAGTCCCCCACACTAAATGGTGTCAGCAGTATCGGTACACCAGTAACCCGATTGTTTATTTTTTCTGAAGGATGTAATTTAGGAAAATGCTTAAATCCACATTTAAAGAACCACTGCGGTTCTTGTGCCCTGTGACGGACTCTTGTCATGAGCCCTATGCAGTTCTAGGTTCCACCATGATGCACTCTGGGTTAAGCGTTTAGAAGATGGATTCACGCTAGTTTCCATAGCCAGTGAATTTTCACCTAAATGTATGCACCCAACATTTCTCTTGCAAAGAAATTGCTTAAACCTGCCAGAAGCTCACTAGCATAATGTCCATTGCCTTGTGGACATAGAGATACATACGGCAAATATACCTATATGTCATTTTATGAACAAATGTTGAAATACAGCTAAAACAAGTTATGAGATACATGCACTGCCGGGCTTGGTCACTGCAGCAATGTCAGCTGCCACCATGACAAAATAAAATTTGCCCAATTTCTCCTTATTGCGGGAGAAGATACACATCTTTAATGTTGGCTGAGTGGTATATACACATGTATTTGTTATTATATATCATATTATGTATATGTTTGGATGACTATAATTATATTAGATTAAAATTCAAATACATTCAAAACTTCATTTACAGGTACAGAACTAATGAATTGCAGCATCAAACCAGGTGCAAATAAAATATACTAATATAATAAGTATGGTTGCCTCACAACCAAAAGGTCCCGGGTTCGGTCCCCGGGATGGGTGTAAGTCCTTCCTGTGTGGAGTTCACATGCTCTCCCCGTGTTCATGTGGGTTTCTGCCGGCGGCTCCGGTTTCCTCCCACGGTCCAAACGTGCGCAGGGCGGGTTAAGTGAGAGTTGAGTGAGTCTAAATTGGCCCTAGTTGTGTGATTGTGTGTGGAATTGTGTGAGTGTGCATGAGAGTGTGAGTGTGCGAGTGTGTGCGTCTTGCAGTGTGTTGGCGACTGCTAAGGGTTGGTTCCCGCCCGCGTGCCTTGTTCCCGGGATAGGCCCCAGTCCCCCCTGCGACCCCAGATGTGATTAAGCGGTTACGGTGATGGATGGATGGAATACGGTAATTAAATTAAAATATGATAATAGGTGTAAATTATGGTTCTGTGCAAATATGCATGAAGTAGCCTGTAGGATAAAGTGCAGAAAGGAAGTACAGTTATAATGATTGTGCAAGGAAATAACAAACTGGACACACAGAGTGCAAAATGAGCAGACAGTGCAAACAAATAAGCAGATTGCAGAGTTCAGTTGAGTTACAAAGTTGTGTGAGGAGGGGGTCAGAGTGGAGAATCAATGTTGTAAGGCAGCCTGATATTGAGTGCATTGACAGTGGGGGGCAGAAACTGTTCCTCAGCCTGACCCCTAGAAACTGTGATAGTACCTGTCAGGTATAAAAGAATTATTCTCAGATATTCTCAAGCTGTAATTAGTATTACATTCTAACAAGATACTTTTCACTTTTTAACATTATAGTTTAATATCATAGCAACATACGCAATTCATTATAGCGAGAAATATACCCCGGTATAATGAACAATATACCCAGTTAAAATGAGAAATATACCCCTTTATAACGAAAAATATGGCAAATCCTATTTTGTCATGGTCTCCATGTGACTCAGAGATGGGGACCGTCCATTCATTTCTATGGGAAATCCCTACTCCCAATAACGACACCCTTAACCCCTACCCATCCCTATCCTTAACCATAAGTAACCAACCCAAGTACAAGACTTTTGGCATTTTTACTTTTTTGATTGCATTCACAGATTTTTATAAAACTGAGGTTATGCAAATGGGGACCTCAATGTCCCCAAAAGTAGGGAAATTTCAGGTTTTACTACACTTTACTACAATTTGGTTCTCAAATGTGATCTATGCAAATCCACACACAAACAAAAAGGTTTGTAAGTATATCTTTGTGGGGACTCTCCATTCATCTAATCAACTCTAATCCCAAGATGACGACCTTAAACCCTACCCAGCCCTAACCTTAACCATAGATAACCAAAAAAAAACAATACAGTGGTACCTTGGTTTGTGAACATACTGTAATTCGTTCTGGAAACATGCTTGTAATCCAGAGCACTCGTATATCAAAGCTAATTTTCCCATAAGAAATAATGGAAATTCAGATGATTCGTTCCACAACCCTAAAATATTCATATAAAAAGGACTAATACAAAATATAAAAGTAAAATATATGTTAAAAAAATTTACGTACACTTTACCTTTGAAAAGAATCGGGGATGATGTGAAGGAGACGAGAGAGAGGAGAAGAGGAGGGTTATTTCGTAGACAGATTGTTGATTTTCCCTTTCAAATAATGGAGTCACTGCTATCTGTTGGCTCATTGTAATATTTTTCTTTTTGTGTGACTTTAACAAGGAACCTATTCAATGACAGCAGCTTTTGTTTCCTTTTTGAATTTGAGAAAATGTGGACATTGCATTGACGTTAAACAGATTTATCGCTGGCACTGCTACAATTCAGGTGGTGCTTTTCTACTAAATTTTGACTATACGAGTGAGGCACGCCGACCAAGACTGAGCATGGGAGACGATTACCCACAATCCCGCAGCGAAACAGATAGAAGAACCATCGGCTCAGTTGTGATCACGTGATATATGTAATACTCATATTGCAAGATCTTACTCGGTTTCCAAGTCAAAGTTTATTAAAAATCTTTGCTCTTCTTGCGGAACACTCGTAAACCGTGTTACTCGTAATCCGAGGTTCCACTGAACAAGACTTTTGCTATTTTTACTTTTTTGATTGAACTCACAGATCTTTGTGAACAAAGATGGTCCCCATGACACCAGAATAACAGGTTTTTATCACATTAGAACATAAGAAGAAACATACGAAATTTACAAACGAGAGGAGGCCATTCGGCCCATCAAGCTCATTTGGGAAACATTTGTGGAGACAATTGTTTCCCATGATATAATACATACATAACCCACAAACACATAAGTACACACACACACACACACACACACACATTGTTCATTCATCTTCAACACTGTCATGATTTTTTTTCTCCCAAATATCTTTTATACTAGCTTGAACAGACACGTTTTCATAATAATTTGTAATGATCATTTTCGAATAATATAAAAATGGCAGAATATATGTACAATGGACCATGAGCAATAAAGAGTAAAATGTGTTACAGTTTCCATTTAGTTCAATGCTTGTAAATGCTATTACTTTTAAATCCAAATAATTCCACCAAAAGCCAAATAATTACTAAGTGTTATTTTTTGATTTGGTACTTTTTTCCCAGGAAAAAAACAGCACAGTCAAAACCCACATAATCACTCAGCTATTTTAGTCACTGCTCAGGTTCTTGTATAAAAGAATTTCAGTAATTACAGTATAATTATACTCCTGCCTATTACACATTCCTGCCTTTTTCCTGAAAGAACAGGCCTCAGGGTAGGTTCACGTAAGCCTGTAATGTACACAGATTTTAATTGGCTGGCCAAGGCGAGACACAGTCACTGGAGGAACAAGAACTGATAGGTTTCTGAAGCCATTATGCATATTCTCTCATTCACCTGGGGTTATGTCAGCTATGACGGTTTACAACCCAAGAACAAGAACAGTAGATCAATCAAAGCGAAACTGCTTCATTTGGGGGGGGGGTTGTTATTTAGCATTACCCAGTTGAATGAACCGTGCAAATATGTGCAAATTTATCTTCAAATACCCCTCAGCTATTCGAAATACGACCACCCAGATACCATTGCAGGATGCATGGGATACAAGGTAGGAAGTCAAACAGCTATGACACAGGACTTCCACACACACATATACCCACTTAATATAAGCACCGCAAGAGGAATCTAAAGTACCAGTACAGTGGAATCTGAAGTACAGTGTCCATAGATGGGGCTGGATTCAAACGGCAGAGCTGGTGGCTTTTTCATGACTCACACCATTGCTTTGACTGGGGTTGAGCTCCTTCATTGCAAAGTTTTATCTCCAACATCATATCAGCACATATTATGCTGTGCATTTATGATGCTGGCCTCTACATTTTCAGAACATTTCCTGGTTACTCTGTAGAACATCTCATAGTCAATGGTGACAGGAGAGGGACCAACATCAAGAGGAAAGGCCTCCGTGGACGCTCAGATATAAGCAAGACTTCAAAGGCTGTTTCTAATCCATTACAAAACCTAAACCTTTCACATGGTGATTAAAATTAAGAAAAATGCTAAGATCTAAGACCAATATGTGAAAGTTTAAAAAGAAATTAGTTACTTTAATTAAATACATGAAGAGAGTCTACAAACCAGAAAACACAATAAACATAAACCAAGATCACTTAAAAGAAGCGCAGTGACCTTCTGTGGGCTGCTACTCAAATATTGATTAAAATGTACAAGTTTTATAACTGAAGCATCTAATCAGTGCAGTACTCAACACCAGAAACCTGCTCTATTTGTATTTGTCGGTTGCCTGCTTTTCTCATTAGAAGCATACAGTCAACGTGAAAGAACTACTCAATGATATCGGAATCACATAACAAGAGGTTGCTGTGCAACAAGTTGCAGACAATTCTGCCCCAAGTCATACAAATTTTAGCTGTGAAAGGCCTGGTAGCAGAACTTTAAATTATAGTCACCCAACTTTCATTAAATTGCAGCAAGCATTTTTCGAGCAAAAAGCTCTACTATAGCTCTACTAGTATAACAAGAGGTAATACCAGTAAGAGAAAAATGCACTGATTCAGTGGGTATAATGGAATGTCGATAACTCTGCAGTGTAATTCTGCCTATTACAAAAATAGATTTCAGACTGCAATATTATTTCACCATAAACTAAATGTGATGTTAGGAAAATATAAAGCATTAAAATACACACACTAGTTTACATGTTGCTTTTGAGATCTTGCAACACTTTTTTTTTTTGCAAAACCCTGGCAACAACATACCAGTTTCTTCTAGCAAGTGGGTGTGAAGACCTTGCTGAAGGACATTTCAGCAGGAGTCCTCCTGGGGCTTTCAAACAACAAACAACCTCCATCCAAGATGAAGTCTATGCTCTTAATCACCACGCTACCCCCGAACAAGCAGATGTTTCACTCTCTTTTCGTTAAGCAAGCAACAATCCCGTTAAATGTTTTATTCTCTTTGCTTATCTCTGCGGCAGGCAGCTGGGAAAGATCCAGCGTATCAGAGCTGTTTGCAAAGTCAATAAAGCACAGAGACCCCTGGACTGAGACGGCTGGAATCTGAGAAGGAAGGCGAGGAGGTGAGCCGACGGGCTGCACGTCACACGGACAGTGTTATTTGCAGCTTTTAATACACAGGGAGTGTGTGACAGATCTGACGTTTACCTGAACAGGGTGAGAACCGGTGTGTCTCGCAGAGCTCGAAGCCATGACAGGAAGCAGCCCTTAAAGATCGTTATGAAGGGGAAAGTCAGGTGGCGTAAAAGGACCAGCTGCACTTCTGAAAATGGAAACTTTGTAGCGAGGGGCTCTTTCCTGACATTTAGAGGCATCATGGTGTAAATCAGCTAAAGGGGAATGTAAATAACGCGGACGATGCAGGATTGGACAACCAGGTTCAGCTCCTAGAAGGTGGGAACTACTGCTACCACTCCGGTTGGGTAGTGGGAGTGAGATTTTCAATTTGGGTTAAGTCTGCACATGCGTGCACATGCATTTACATGTATGTAACAGTTTTATTACTGCATCAATAGGCCGTTGGGTTTGCAATCTACCCCAACAATTTTGATGTAGCTATTGATAGGTTTATAATGGCGTAATATAGATTAGCTGCGAGATTTCTTGCATGAGAGTCTGAAAGTGTCAACATCACGCCAGATGCGTGAGGGTTGGCAGCATACAAAACGTAATTACATTCAGCTTCAATGAACCGTTGGTTCTTAGAAATCAGAATATGCAACTTTAGGCTAAACCATTATATACTCTGAAACTTTTTACCAAAAAAAAAGATTGGTAAGTTCTTGAGCTCTTATGAAACTTTAATGAGAAAACATTTAACATATTCTGAAGTAACCCAAACCGTGTAACCAAAAGAGCGGTTCAAGATGAATTCATGCATAAAAAATAATGTTCTGGCTGAGGCTTTGTGATTACACTCAGTCTCATGTAGGTGTATATGGCCTCAGGATGTCCTTTTTACATAATGACGGATTAGACTCAGCCAGCACAGAAAGCATACAGCCAAGCAGGCTCTGATTTAATGCGTCTCATATTGAGTATGTTGAGTCAGAACGCCTCCCACATTTATCTGGTCACAAACACTTTCTTCACCCGCTCCATCTTTCCTTGGATCCCCGCCCCCCCTCCCATCATCAATCATTAAAACTCAGTCGGGTTTCACTCTTGGGAAGAGCAGGTGACTGTAAGTGGCACGTTACCCTATCAGCTGTGTCCTAGTTAGTGCACAGAGCACCTGACTGCTGGAGTTTTGTTCCCATGTTTAAAATTAGATTTAACATCTATCATTTCCCAGCACTGAATGGTTTTCTGTCAGAACTTGGCAGGGGTAATCAGTCACCAGGCGTCTGTCTGTTGCTGCCCAATACCCCATCAGTCAAGCATGGGGCAGGAACATGGGTGACAAAGAGAGTAGGCGGGGGGAGAACGAAGCACAACAACCTCAGACATGTTGGAAAAACACAATCTTAAGATGCCAGTTTCTTCTTGGTGTTTTTTTTTCCTCTCCCCCCTCTCCCCTCCCCTCCCCTTAGCAAATGTCTCTTTGAAAACATTCCTCAGGCTTTCAAAAGGGAATCCCAGGAGATGAGACATGGGCAAGAACTGCTGTTCAAGAAAAAAAAAAAAGCGAGGGAGAGAGGTAGGGTTTTGTGTTCATTATCTGGGATTGTGCTCTGTGGGTTTCCTCTTAACTTTGATTGACAGCAGACTGAAGCTCAAAGATCATTTTCCTGTTGCTCCCATAGTGAAACATAAAAGCAGTGAAGTAGATGGCATCCCTTTTTACCCTCGGAGTTTACCCATTACCTTCATGCCTGACAGCTAGCATGACACATACAATAGGAGCTACTTGTTTACGGGAATTCCTTAGAAGCTTTCAGTCAGTCTGATTGGCCGTTTGAGAACCTGCTTTATGATACACTGCTGTTCTTCAGTATCACACCTTCCTATGGAACTCTGATCTGAGGGACGAACGTGACAACAGGGGCAAAGGAGTCACCGCAAAGCAGTTCCATCTAAAAATACTTAACATTATACACATTATATGGCAGAGTGAACAATTACTTCTCCTTCTCAAATGGTTCTGCTAACATATTAGTAATATTTTAAGGATGACTGCCATATTTGCCTGGGATGAAAGCTTTTTGATATTTATTTAGTGAAGATTAAGTTAAGGTGAAATTCTAGCCCCACTTTTTTCTCTTTAATGCACATAAAAGAATCTGATATGAACAGCTAATAACTGAATACTTATAAAAATTAAGGAACTCATTTATGTTAATGTAAACGTATTTGTCAAATATAAAGAGAAAGAGTATATGAATAAAGAGTATTCATAGATAACCAACTTCTGTATTGGACACACTCTATAATGAGAACTTATTTTCATAATTAACCTGCTGAAAATCTACAAAAAAACTTTGAGGGTGCAGATACAAAAACTGAATTTGTTCAAAATCCGGGTTAAACAAACAAACAAAAAAAAAACAAATCTGAGCCAAAAGCAAGCAGCAGCAGCTTGATTCACAGTTTCCAGACCCCTCCAGAATCCACCAGCTGGTGCCCTTCATCCCTGAATCCAGTCTCATGGACCAGCTGGAATTCATTTACAAAGGTGTTTCTTGGGATGGGCTGATGATTACTTACCATGCTGACTCAAATGCTCCATTCCTGTACCACCAACGTGTTTGTCATGATAATCTCTACATCTCTACAACTCAATTCGTACACCAGTTTATACATTTTTTTTTCACAAATTAAATATCTATCATTTAAATCTATTGCTATTATTCAATTGCCAATCCAATATTTTATGCATCTACTCTCCAACTGCTTACCCAGTACAGGGTCAGAAGTAGAGGTGGAAAGTTCAGGTCCAGAAAGCAAAAATCGAGACCAAGTTTTAACCAAGAAATTGAGGACTCTGTGACTGAGACTCTTTAGACTCAACTGCTTGGTGGGAACAAAATCTTGGTCTGGATTTGTATTTCATGAACCTGAATTATCCACGTCTGACCAAAAGCATATCCCAGGCAGAAGAGAGAATAAGACAGGGGAACACCTTTGTGGGGACTCCAGTCCTTCACAGGAAACCCATGCAGGGTAATTTAGAGACAGCAGGTCACCTGCATTTCATAGCTGCCAACATTCCTGTGTTTGCCGGCCTTCTCCCGCATTCTCCCACCTCCTCCTGGCACATTCCCGTTTTGTTGCTTCTCCCAGGGGACTTTTGTAATTGCCATGGCTCTCAGCCTTTATTCTAAATGATCTTCATACAAGCTTTGGATGTTTGTCTGACGTTACCCAAGTTGCCAGATCATCTATGAAACACAATCCAGACACACAATCCACACACTACATATAATTTCAACCCATTTGTCATCACAACCTGGCAACCCACAACCCCATTCAAAGGGGCTTTGTCTTAACAAAACTAGATTTATTTATGTTATTTCCAATTATTTACACTCAGTGACAAAAAAAGTTGCAAGGAGCTGGCATGTCTAGTCACCAGACACATAGTATACTTCATAGATGCATTAGACAGCTTTAAAGAACTTGATAGAGTTTGATAGGGGTCACATTGTGGGTTTGTATGAGGCTGGACGGTCGTATCGTGCAATTGCCCGGCATGTGGGGCATGGAGATGTCACAGTCAACCGATGTTGTAAGCAATGGGCACCTGAGGGCACCGTCACACACATGAGTCTCGGTTCTGCATTATCACAGATGACCGTCTTGTGCGTGTATGGCAGTGCCAAGGGGGAAGGACCAATCCAGCCAATGTTGTGGAGAGACACACCGGTGTTACTGCTGGCATCATGGTGTGGGAAGCCATAGGGTATGAGGAGCCATAGGGTATGACATCATGGTGTGGGGAGCCATAGGGTATGACATCATGGTGTGGGGAGCCATAGGGTATGGCATCAAGGTGTGGGGAGCCATAGGGTATGGCATCATGGTGTGGGGAGCCATAGGGTATGACATCATGGTGTGGGGAGCCATAGGGTATGACATCATGGTGTAGGGAGCCATAGGGTATGACATCATGGTGTAGGGAGCCATAGGGTATGACTTCAGGTCATCTCTGGTAGTGATTTGGGGGACCCTGGCACATCAGTGACATCCTGCTTCCGCATGTCTTACCCCTCCTGAGACAGCACCCTGGTGTCTTTCAACAAGACAACACCTATCCATACATGGCATGTGTGTCTATGATGATGACATAGACATGCTGAGGTCTTCTTATGGCCAGCCAGGTCCCCCAATCCTTCCCCAATCTAACATATGCGAGATCAGGTCGGGCATCAATTCAAACCCAGTGTCAATCTGCAGGCTCCAGAGGGCCAGCTGGGGGTTAATGTGCCTCAGGACAGGATACAACAGCTGTGTGACTCCCTTCCACCTAATCCATGTCAGGGGGACACTATAAACTAGTTTGTAAAGCCTGAAGTAGCTTAAAACTGAAAGGCTCCTGTGTTTGGTTAAAGAATTCAGTTCTTGTGCTTTTTCTGGTTTGTTTCTTTGATTGAAAGACTCTGCTGTTTCATATTAACATTAGTGACACTTGCATGATTAGAGACTGACCAATCAGCACACAGCATGAACTCAGTGCTTAAATCCGGGTCTTTTTCATTGAAATGGTAGTTTACAAAACCTGTCATAGCTCATAGTGTCCCCCTGACATGGATTAGGTGGTCGCCCTAAGTTACACACTAGCCACTTACATATGCTGGTGTAAACTGAAGGTCAGGAGAAGTATCCACTCACAACGTCACTTCATGGAAGTCTGTAGGATGCTGTGATTTTCATTGCACATGATATGTTTGATATGATTGATATGTTTAACCCCTTAAATACCAGTCACTGTTCATGAGAATGCCCCTTTATTTGCTACTAACAACTGACACAATAATCATCAATCGTCTGCTGCTACAGGAGAACTTTTGCAAGCTTCTCATACATTTATTGAAGTTTAATTCACTTTGCATAGTTAATAATCAAAATCCAGAACAGAAATAGCAGGCAGAGATTCTTATGAAAAGTCAATACTACAAATACTACAATTCCAGTATTACTATTATCCAGTTTTAGTTACTTCATGTGAATATGCACAAGCTTAGCGTTTGCTTCAAATGTATACATGCCATGCACTGTCAAATTAAATTCTGCTGACAGCCAGATAGAAACCTATTAGGACAAACATGCTGTACATCCTTTTTTTAAACAGAACATCAGCACTACAGTAAAGCATTTCAGATGAGCATTTCAATTTCAAAGCAAGCCTGTCAAATTCTTAAATCTATATATAAACACCAGTTTCTGACATTTTGTCTGATGACTTCAGATTGAGAGCCTGAATTGAAACCATCTATCTTCCAACCACTTATCCTGGTCAGGGGGACTTGGAGCTGATCCCAGGCAACACAGGACACAAGACCAGAAGCCAGGACACACAAAAAAATTATATATAATGGGCAATTTAGGCCAATTACAAGTCTATTTGCAAGTCTTTAGACTTCTGGCTAAACAACTGCAACACACAAGAAGATAATGCAGAAATGGGATTTGGTCCCCCATCTGGGAGATATAAACCAGCAGTGTTACCCACTGAGCCACCAAACCACTTCAGAGGCAAATGATTCTCTAATAATTAGACAGATTTTTCATTAAAGGAGCACACTGATCCATAATAGGGAAACAGAGCATGGAATTCAGGTAACTCATTGCTGAAGGTCATTATCATAAGCTGAATTTTTTAGCATGCATTTTTTAATGATCAAAATCATAGGCCTTAAATGTATGTGCATGAGGCAGTAAAGTGAAGACTTAATTCTTTGCTTCATTGCACAAGAATGCTCCCTAAAAGCTATTGTCTCCCTCTCCCTGCAAATGCATCAGCTTGTTTTTTTTTTGTTCTGCTTGTCAACTACCTTGAACCACTACACAAGATGGACATCAAGTGAACACAAAAGAAATCAGTCCTTATCACACAGCTTCATAGGACCCTGAGCCAATCACCATTAATGGGTTTCTTGTTCCCCTCCATCCTTTTCAAGTAATTTAGGGGAAAAAAAGGTGATCCGTAAGTACTGCAGGAAGGACCTTATTGGCAGGCTGCTGATTGCGAGTTGATTTTGGTCCAGAAGCCTTTCTATGTGTGAGAGCAATGCTCTGCAGTTTTGATAAATTACCCGGACTGCAGGGGCTCTTAGAAAACCCAAGCAGCTCATGCTTGCTGATCACCTTAAAGATTTGGGAGTGACAACATCCTCTAGCATGCTATCCTTTGGCCAAAACTCCTATCAAAACGCATTTGGTCTTTCTGGTTTTATGGTGGCCAGTGCATGCAGTTCATCATCTGCCAGCCCTTTGCGATGTGGGGTTCAGTCACTCTGATCATATCTTCAGTTCCCCTAAACTGTCCTCCCAGTGTGGAATTTGCTGCCCGTAGTATAGTCATATGATTACACGTCAAATGAGGTGTAATAGTACGCGGAAGTCATGGTTCAGTTCAAACTCAAGCTTTGGATTCATAATTTGGTGCAATTTTGGTACTGCAGGGAAAAAGGATGTTGTTTTGAAATTATTATTAAAACTGCACACAGAAACACTATTAGGAACAGTTGTAAACTGCATCATTCTTCATGTCTGACTAAGCAAACTTAAGAGACACTTATTTGCACATTACAAACACACACACACACACATGTATGTACATCAAATAATTTTACATATTATTATAACATAACTATAATGAACTTCTACCAAGTATGGTCGCATATCTGTCGCCATAAACACCCCTATATCCGTAATTATTTTTTTAGCCCAGACTGAATTTCATAGCAAAAAGCTTTAAAGACCACATGCAGACTGACTTGCAGAGGCTGTCTCCGCCTTGCTCCAGTCGTACACACATTCGGATGATGTCGTCTCAAATGAGTCGGCACATCGGATGTGTTTTCAGCAACATATCTGAGTTTGGTGTAACAGAGCAGACAGACTTCATAATCTTATCAACTCTCCAGTGCTGCTGTAATTTACTGGGAAACCAAAATGTGTCCAAACACTGATTATGACTGATTATAACCATCATTGGTCATGACCAACTTACAGCCGCAATTAGCATAATGTTTTCCATGTTGGACATCTACTTGTGAATTTAAGTTCCAACTGTCAATGTGCGTACCAAGCCAAAAATGATGTACGGAATGGTACACAAGTAATACATGTACCTTTAAAGCCCTAAAGTTAAGTGATAAGTGATGGACACCTCGCAATAAACACAGGGACAGTGTGAATTCCAATCAGTAATGAATTCCAACCTTTTGAAATACTTCTGTATTTCATGGTAGTTTCACAGAACTGATTTCAGTTCCTGTAATAAAGAATCCTTAAATGTCCAACATAAGAGCAAAAAAAAGGCACAATCCAGCCATTCTGTTGATTTGTTTTTTGTTGGTTTGTAATCCCTATTCTGAAATTCCCCTTATATTATAAATGAGAAAGTCTCCTTTTGAAATGTCAAAAATGAAATACATATTTAATAAGAACACAGATAATGATATTGCCTATGTTTTCAGTTTTCTACAATCCAGGTTATGAAAAATTGGCATGTTACCCATCAAGATAACTGAAAAGAAAGTAATATGGTGTGTCTCTCAGCATTTTGCACCTCTGTGTTTGTGATGGGAAGGTTGTTGGTTCAAGCCCCATGGGCAGCAGGATAGCTACGTCACTGCTGGGCCTTTAAGCATTTCCTTAACCCCGAGAGATGTTTTCATTCTCACCTGAGGACAAGACAGAAAATGCAGAAACTAAAGAACTGCAATGTACCCGTCCTTGTAATAAAGGCAAATGAAGTATCATTTCATTAAGATACTTCATCACGTAGCCTCTGGATCTGCTTAATTCATCAAGCTGTCAGCCCCGCCTGGCACTTTACATTGGAGGGATTATTTTAAAAAGATTTAAGCAACATCAAACTATCCGTGTGATTATTTGCACAGGTCCCTCTGCATTGAAATGAAGTTCACTTAAGGGTGTCCTTCACTCCCAACGAGGGATGGCGAGTCTGTCACCTCTACAGGACGACCACTGGGTCTCCTTCGATCCCCCTCCAATGCACATATAATAAATTCAAATTAAAGACTATTTTGCAGGCATCAGCAATCAGCGGGCAGGACTGTTCTTCAGCCTATTTTTAACCACAGACAAATCATGTAAGACTTCATACCCAAACAATACATTTAATTATTCAGCTGATTGCAGGGGTCTAATGAAAACTGATTCTCCTGAGGGGGGTGACTGGACACAACAGGTCCCAAGCACAGCTATTAACCTTGAAATTTTAAATTGAAAATTAAAATAAACGCGTGCAGCATTCTTTGCATATGCAGAATGACATTTGCCCACTCTGTACACTTTAACCAGGCCTTATGTGGTATAAAACAAGGTTTTTCCACATTTGTGCCTTTATAGCCTATGGATTACTAATACTCTGCTTTAAAATCTCAATTTCAAAAAGAACTAAGTTCTATTGCAGCCAGTGGATGAGACTCACACAGCAGCTAAAAGCCATTATCTGTCCATTATCCGTAGCATTTGTAGTAAATGCCACACAAAAAGGTAAAATTGGGCTTGAAATTTAGCAGAATCCAAAAGCAATGCTTAAAACAATCAATTTGCTCATCTGTCCATCATCTGATCGCTCATTCTGACTACCTCAGTCAATATAGGGCAGCTAGCTGATGTACACCCTGAACAGTCTCACAAAACACTCGGTAATTTGGGGGGGGGGGGGGGGGTGGGAGCCCCCCCCCACCCCCCGCCCAGGGGAGAGGTGGCGCCCCCAAAAGTGGGGGAATTCGATCTCAGGGGCCCCGCACTGCAGTTTCGTGGACCAC
>JAABNY020000113.1:62114-76701 GCA_015164015.2 Brevimyrus niger | reverse complement strand
CCTCAACCACGAACAAAAGAAGAGAAGGGGGGGAAGCGGAGAACAAAACACAAAAAAAAAAACAAAAAAGGGGGGGGGGGGGGGGGGGGGGGGGGGGGGGGAGTATGCACTTCACACACACCGAGCATAGGTGAGATTGGATGCCCCAAAAGTGGGGATATGCAGTTTCAGTGCAGCTTCAGTGCAGTTTACTGAACCACCCAAACCAATTTTCCAAAACCAGCCATTAACTAAACTTCAGCAAGCTTGCTAGATATGTGTATCCTCTTAAATACCAGGTTTCCCAAAAACAGCAGCTTAAAACAAGCTTAGGCATTAACAGAACGTGGAAGGTAAAGGTTTAAATTTCAATTGAAAGACTTCAGAAAGAAAAAACTGCATTAACCACTCAAACACCAAAATCTGTGAAAGTATTTATTCTGCATTTAATCTGCAGCTAACATTAATACTTAGTGTTTTCGTTCAGCTGGGGGGGGTGGGGGTTTCCAAAGTTTTTACAGTTATTTTTCCCTCTCAACACAATCTTCAGTTTCATATCAAGCAATGTGACCTCTACAAGACATTCATCCATCCATTTCCTGTGACCACTTGTCCTATTCAGGGTCACTGGGGGTCTGGAGCCTATTCCAGAGGCTATGGGGGGAAGGCAGGGAATAACCCAGGATGGGGCGCCAACTCATCAAAGGGCACACTCACACACCAGTCACTCACACATGCACACTTATGGATACAAGGCAGGGAACAACCCAGGATGGGGCATCAACCCATCACAGGGCACAGTCAAACACCAGTCACTCACAGACACACACCCATGGGTACAATGCAGGGAATAACCCAGGATGGGGCGCCAACCCATTTCAGTTCTACCAGACAAGAGCATCTACATAAGTCAAGCCTCAAGAGCCATTACAAATCTTCCTGCAAAAGTCCACAAATGCCTAAGCAGAAACACAGAAGATAACTGAGCAGAATTGCTCAGCGACCATACAACGATTTGATGTGTATATCAGCATATTAAATACAGAAATTAGTATGCAGGATGCTTACGGAACAGTGGGCTGGGTACCAGACAAAGGCTGAACAAATGCCTTACAGAGTAATTCCCTGTGGGTGAGATGCTACACTCAGCCGAAAAATAAAGATGATATTGCACCCAAAGGGGTTAGATTCACGGCACATTCTGAGTATAAACAATGGGGAAAAATAAGTTGTGCACACGGCCTCTAATTAATTAGATACATCCAAAGCTATAATTTAATATAAAGGCTACCAATTCTCTGAAACAGTCTGGCAATTTCATTAGATAATTAATATATAGTACATTACCTGTGGCAGTGTGTGGCTCCCTGGGCTAAGCCGTGTGCCTGTAATCGCAAGGTCGCTGGTTCAAGCCCAGCCTCAGCATATCTGGGGTTCCTTGAGCAAGGCCCTTAACCCCCAGCTCCCTGGGTGTCCTTTGTGTTCATCCCAATGAGGTGTGAAAAAGAATTTCCCCATGGGGATTAATAAAAGTGTTATTTACAGTTGCAAGAGCCAAGCCACATATCACAGCCATGTAATACTGGACACTTTGGTGTCAATTATAATTGCAGAAAAAAAACACAATATCTCGCACAAACTTGACTGAAAAGAACACCACGATGTGTCCAGCCTGCAGGAAGTCTCCAGTGTGCAATATTTCTGCCACAGTAAGACCTGTACTGATCAACTGCCAACAATTTAAGTGACCAAAGCTCAATATTCGACCAAGCCTTTATAAACGTCCAAAGAAGTGTTTACTCAACTGACTGGCAAAATGACGATCAGAATACACCAGCGACACGGTTAAGCAAAACAATGTCAGTTCTCACGCTATGGAAATTAAACGTGCCTTAGTGCAGCAGTAATTTTGCACTTACCTTGGGACCCCGATCACTTGCCTAAACCAGACAAATACGATCGAAGTAAATCTTGCAACACTAGAAATAAACACAGATATGATACAATTAAGACGAAACAATTCACTAGTGAATAATAGCCTAATAACTTTCCGATAAATAATAGGTGTCGCTGACAAGGAATTGATGAGCAGTAGAATCCAATGTCAAGGTTCAAAAGTTCACAGTGTTCATCCCAATGAGGTTAAAACCCCGGTTTAAGGGGGAAAATGAAGAAATGCATAATTATCAGTTCAGAAACTATACACAGCGATGTTGCTGGCATGCAAAGAGTCACTGCACGCAAAACGTGATTTTCATTGAATAGATCTAGCCATCTATGCGTTTGTAAAGGTGGAAGGTTTATCGATCATCGTGATGACTATAGTTAAGGGCAGGGTCAGCTTTTCAATCATTTTCAAGGATTTTCTCTGGCCCGCTGATCAATATCTCATTACTTGTGCTTTTCTCTCTTACTCACTACTGAGATCCAAAGAAACAGAAACTAACCTCTTAGGTTGTGTTTTCTAGTCGCAGTTTTAAATCACAGTAGCTCAGTGTGAGTTCACTGCACAATAGACCAGACGCTCTGGCTGTGAATTATAACCTGGAGGGCAGACATGCAGGCCAGGAAGATTGGCCCTGAAAAGTCATGTTTGCTGCTCTTCTATTAATTGGTTCATTTAAAATGTTAAATGTTTCAATTAATATATCTAAATACTAGATGCTTCAGCTGAAACGCTTTGATTTTCAAAAGTAAAGTGGTGAAAAGTAAATATATATACGTTAATATTATAAATATAGCTTATTTTATTCATGCTATATGAAGAAAAAATATTGATGTGTGTGTGTGCGTGTGTGTGTGCGCGTATACGCACACACACACAGCATTATGGACAAAAGTATTGAGACACATCTCTCACTTAATGAATTCAGGTGTTTCATTCAGACACATTGCCTCAGGTGTAAAGTCAAACACCTAGGCATGCAGTCAGGTTTATAATCATCTGTGAAACAATGGGCCATTCTGAAGATATGAAAAACCCAGTGAATTTAAGTATGGTTCAGTCATAGGATGCCAAAATTGCAATAAGTGAAATTTCTTCCCTGCTAGATATTCCACAGTCAGCTGTAAGAACTATTATTGCACGGGAGAAGCATATAGGAACAGATGCTCAGTCTCAAAGTGACAGACCATGTAAAGTGACAAAGCAGGGTCACCGAGTGCAGTAAAGTCACCAACACTCCTAACGCAGTAACTGCAGAGTTGCAAGCTTCCTCTGGCATTAACTGCAGCGCAAAAAAGCTTGTGTCAGGAGCCTCATTGAATGGGTTTCCATGGCCAAGCAGCTGCATGCAAGCCTCACATCACCAAGCCTGCTGCCAAGTGTTGATTGGAGTGGTGTAAAGCAGACCTTCACTGGACTCTGAAACAGTGGAAATATGTTCTGTGGAGTGACGAACCACGCTGTAGCCGTCTCTGTCTGGCAGTCTGATGGACAAGTCTGGGTTTGGCAGATGCCAGGAGAACATTACCTGCCTGACTGCATTCTGCCAAATGTAACGTTTGCTGGAGGAGGGATAATGGTGTGGGGTATTTTTCAGATGTTGGGTTACAGTTCCAGTGAAGGGAACTCTTAATGATTTAGCATATCAAAACATTTTGAACAATTCAGTGCTTCCAACTTTGTGGGAAGTTTGGGGAAGGTGGCCCTTTTCTGTTCCAGCAGACCTCAGGCCCAGTACACAAACCAAACCCAGTAAGACATGGTTGGGTGAGTTTGGTGTGGAAGAACTCGATTGACACACATAGAACTCCGACCTCATCCCATTGAACACCTTTGGGATGAAATAGAACAGAGATTTCGAGCCAGGCTTTCACATCTAACATCAGTGCTTGACCTCACTAATGACCTGTGGATGAATGGGTAAAAATTCCCTCAGACACACTCCAATCTCTCGTGGAAAGCCTTCCCAGAAGAATGAATGCTGTTATACCTGCAAAATGGGGTGCAGCTATTGATGCCTGTGGATTTAGAATGGGACATCATAAAAGTTCCTGTGGGTTCAATGCATCAATGTGTCCCAATACAGTGGTACCACGGTTCTCAAACTCACTAGAACTCGAATTTCTTGAAAGTCGAACAAACCAGTTTGACCTAGAACTCCAACTGAATATCAGAAGTCGAACAGTGAAGGCTGAAATGAGTCATACTACAAAGCAATTCTTACTTGAATGCCTTCTTCACAGATTGGAAGATTAACCAAATAAAGCAGCGCAATATTACAGTAACTAACAATACAAAAACCACTTGCACTGGTTTTTACATGCACTATTAGAGCATTTATGTCATTTATTTAAACTTTATTTTACCCGGTAAATTAACTGAAAACCAGTTCTCACTGCTTTACATGATATTCGAGAGAAATAGCAGATTATACATCGGAACTGCCTGGGATACAAACGTCATGCGTGCAACTAAACTCTTCAGCCAATAAGGGCAAAGTTGTGTCATCGTGGAGGTGGTTCCAGTTTGTGCAGCTGGGTGCGAGGTTACAGTGCATCCAACCAAAATGCACTGCGTCAGGATCAGAATGCGTTGCTTTAAGCCAGCGCTGTAAGCAAGTCGAACACACCCAATGACCGGACTGGGGAAACAAACTGAAACGCGGACTTAATACAGAGGACTAATGATAACAACCAGAAACAGCTGATCACATGGGGATCCCACAGGTGGTTAACGAGGGAGCGTGGCACACGGAAGGAGCGGACGATCGGGGCGGGACAGGGGTAATGTTAGAATAAGATCTTTATCGTTTTGGAAGCCATTAAGAAAAAAATGTTCTTCTTGTTTTATCCTGTTCATTTTGTGTTTAAATGCTAAAAAACATATTTAGGTGTCAATTTGGATGGCTGAGAACCAATTAATTGGTTTTCCATTATTTCTTATGGGTATAACTCAAACTTTTTAGGATTTGATCCGCAGTCTGGAATGGATTAAATTTGAGAACCGTGGTACCACTGTACTTTTATCCATGTTAAGAGATTAGACCAAAAGCCACATATGGTGAAACTGGGTGAAATAACCAGTCGTACTTAGTGTGGCACATTGTCGTTCAGGTTTTCTGAATTTTCATGCCCAGGAATTTGATACAACTGCCCTGTACTTTTGTGAAGATAGTTACATAACTAGGTAATTGCTATGTTGTATGTGGCTGACTGGGAGTGCACTACAGAAAAAGCAAAGAAGCTAATGTCTTCATCAACACAATTGCCATAAACCATCATTTTACCACATTTTTACCACAGTTATGGATGACTGATCACCCTTCTGGGTTTTCGTGTTTATGTCCACATACTTGATGTCAAAACTCTTGGCCGTAGTTATATTCATCATGCTATATCAAATAATCAACTTTTCCTGGAGATCAGTTGTGCTTTTATTGTCTGTCCATGAGGTTGAATATAGACCAAATCATTTAAATTCAGCTTAGAAGGCAGTACAGCATGTTATGTTAAATGCTGTAATAGGATTCAAAAGCACAAGACTACTTATAGATGTTGTACCACCTGGTTATTCTGTATCTTAAGATACAGAACACGCCACCCCTACTGCCAGCCATAACTCGTCAGGAGCTTCCCATCTTTGCAATAGTGAAGGTCCAGTGCTAGTTCCAGGGTTTATTTTAATTGCATATATACCATCGGAATATTTGTTTATTCATTCATTCATTCATTCATTCATTCATTCATTCATACTCTAATTCGTTTGTTTGTTTACGATAGTATTCAATAATATCCTGTTTTCAGGATTCCATTTGTGTACTGCATACTTTTCAGTTAGTCTGCACTGCATTTACTTGTCTACACGATGTATGCTGTCTTTGCATTCTGTATGTTTTACACTAAATGCACACTGATTGGAAATAACATTAAATCCACTGACAGGTGTAGTGAATAACATTGATTATCTCATAACAATGGCACCTCTCAAGGGTGCCATTATATATCAGGCAAGTGAACAATCAGTTCCTTAAGCTGATGTGTTGAAAGCAGAAAATATGAGCAAGATCTGAGCTACTTTGGCCAGGGCATTTTCTGGGGTGTTCCTAGCATGCAGAGGTCAGTATCAATCAAAAGTGGTCTAAGGTCTGGTCCGATTCCACTATTTTAAGAAGTTAAATCTGGCTGCGATAGAATAGCATCAGAACTAATATTACATGGCAGCTTGCAGCATATGGGGCTGCTTAGCCGCAGATCAGTCAGAAAGCCCATGTTGTCTCCTGTCCACTGCTGAAACTGCAAAGAATGGACCCATGAGCATCAGAACCGGACCATGGAGCAACGGTAGAAGCTGGCCTGGTCTGATGAGTCACAGTTTTTGTTACATGTGGACGGCAGTGTGCATCTATGTCATTTACCTGGGGATGAGGTGGCACCAGATTGCACTATGGGAAGAAGGCAAGCCGGCGGAGGCAGTGTGATGCCCTGGGAAATGTTCTGCTGGGAAACCTTGGGTCCTGGCATTCATGTGCAAGTTACTTTCACATTGCCTCTTCCAATAGGATAATGTGCCCTGTCCCACTGTAAAAATTGTTCAGGAAAGGTTTGAGGAACACGACAAAGAGTTTAATGTGTTGACTTGGCCTCCAAATTTCCCAGACCTCAATCCGATCAAGCATCTGTGGGATGTGCTGGACAAACAAGTCTGATCCATGGAGGCCCCACATCACAACTTACAGGACTTAAAGGATCTGCTGCTGACGTTTTGGTGCCAGATAACACAGGACACCTTCGGAGGTCTTGTGGAGTCCATACCTCGACGAGTCAGAGCTGCTTTGGCTGCATGAGGGGGTGCTACACAATATCAGGCAGGTGGTTTTAATGTTTTGCCTGATCTGGTTTTGTTCACTGATGCTGTATCGCGCTGCTCTATGCTATATGTATGCAATTCAATATAATACACAGCCAGACTATGCCTTTAAAGTGCTAGATTTAGCTTTTTTTCTGTAATTTTTGAACACTAAATATCTGCACTCTTTAATCTCTTTCAAAAAGTGTGTTGTTCTTAAGGATTTATTTAAATTTATTATTTAGCTTGTGCTACCAAGTGTCATCTAATACAGTTGTGAATGGTGGGGAATATAATCACAGGGCAGCATTTTGTTTTTAAATAAAAAGCATGTAGGAGACACATGATAACAGTGTGATTTCTACCAGCACTGGTGGTATTAGAATTTCATGTGGTATCTTTCAAATATTTAAGCAAAAAAATGCCAGCTGACCTTTATTTTTTATTCCCATATGTAAGACAATGTGTAGCAATTACTCGCTAATGAGTATTTTAAATTATGCAGCCCGAACACAAAAAAAGGATGTAGGCTGACAAAACAGGAATGTGCAGGAATGAATCATTCAGCTGCATTATGCAGGGCAACGGAGGGAAGGTGAACACAGCGCGTGTGAGGATTCCTCCTATGGGCTCCCGGTGAATCTTCACGTATAGATGACATATTTCACCAGTGGAGTGAAGACGATATTTTGTGGGTGTACAAAACCTTCTCTGTGGCCCACAGAATCACCGGGGGCCAGACACACAGGAGGTGCATTGTAACGCTAGTTTTTTTTAGTGGCTAATAAGTGCATGCAAGGTCATGCCTGTGCAGAGGCGTGCAGAATTTACCGCCCGTAATTACACTCTAAAAATGTCAGACGGCTCGCGATATTTTTGCCTTTTTGAATTCACTCATTATGTAGTCCATATATCTATTTCTGAGCAGTCCAGAATTTCTGTGTCAGAAATGTATCTCGTGGTGCTCAATTCGGAGATGTGTTATGTTGATATTTCACTACATTCTGACTACTGCAGGTGAAATACTGACACGAGCAGGGCTAACTAAGAGTTGGGGAGTAACGGAAAGAGAAGCGCCCAGCTAGCACCCCATGCAGGGCGCCCCCTTGCCTTGTACCCTGTGGTTCCTGGGATGGGCTCCAAGCTCACTATAACCCCGCACTGCATAAGTGGCATGGAAGATGTATGGATGGATGTAACATGGTGGAAACTAGTGACATAGTACATGAAGGAATATACTATGATATACTATGTTGGGGGGTGGCATAATGGCTTAGTGGGTAGCAGTCACCTGACACCTCCAGGATTCAAACCCCGACTCCCATCTTTGTGTATATGATATTTGCATAATCTCCCTGTGCATTGTGGGTTTCCTCCGGCTTTTCTTTCACAATCCAAAGACATGCAGTTCGGCTAATTGGCGTCTCTAAATTGCCCATAGAGGCAATTGTGTGCATATTGTACATAAGAATGTGCCCTGTAATGGACTGGTCTCCCATCAAGAGTGTACTGCTGCCCTGTGCCCTGTGATTGTGCCCCCCCCCTCCCCCCGTGATCCTGACCAACATAAGCAGTTAGAAGATGGATGGATGTAAACCTCCAATAAGGAGTTCAGTGTCAGGAGGGGTCACTGCAAATTAAATGATTTTTATATTAATCCACAACAAACAACAGTATATTAATCCAAACTATAGATTTGTAGCACATTTTGAGTTAACGATTTCACAAAGACTAAAGATCCTAATTAGTGAAAACTTCCAAGCAGCTGTAAATGTTGTTTTACTGTAATTGGGCTATTATTTAAAAAAAGCTTTAAAAATGAAAAAAATCCTCCAAAACAACAAATGCATTAGTGAGATGTTTCCATGGTTCTGAGCTATTTAAAATAATATTTAAAAACTGGTTGTTTCATCATTTAATTTAATTTGTAACTGAAAGATTTTGGAGTAAAAAGAGAATCAAGTATCCAGAGAAAATTTGTATGAATACAGAAAGAGCATGTAAATTTCACACAGAGAGCCAGGAATATATACCTACTTGTTAATGCAAACTGTGTGCTCCTCAAAACAGCAAATCATGGGACTGCCACAGAGTCCTTACAGCATGCAGACAAGGACAAGGGCTTTACTTATTGTGCAGGAAAGCATTACGATGTCTGTTCTAAGTGATTTGTGATGTGTGCATATTGCCCGCCACTCTCATACAGCGTCAAGTTTACAGAGAATAGCGTGACATTTTTTGTCTATCGGGTCAATGGCATTTCTGTAGCCAAAAACACTTTGTTAATGAGAGAGTAGAGCATGGCTAACAGGGCAGTGGTATGCAAAAGAGCTTCTAAACATATACATATACACACACATGCACATTTTATATACATATAAATTTTTCATTTTTTTTTCATTGGTTTATTGGTTGTAAGAAGAACGTTATGATTCAGCCGCATCACCATGGTGATTGTCATTTAAAAATCATCTACTGTCAGCCCTCGATCTGCATTGTGGAAGCTCAATGAGATTCAGATACCTCTGATGCAGTATCTATGGAAACATGGTTATGTAAATGCGCTTCAGTGAATTTAAGCCATGCAGAGGCCTCAGTAGCACTCAGAATGTGCAGTGTGTTGCTTTGTACCTTCTGAAAGTTGTGAATTTGCCCCACAGATTTATAATAATGAAAACTACAAAAACAACAACAATACAAAACATTTTAGAATTTGTTAAATGGGTAATTGCAAATTTGCCACAAATGTCAATCCCTATCCATGGGTGTAATCTTCTGTACAGAGTACAAAGATTATATTCTTACAACCCAGTTCTAGATTAACAGTTGGAATGATGGATGGATGGATGAATGGATGAATGGATGGACAGACAAAGATCAGATGGCAGACTGGACATGGCGGTTAAATGACTAGACTTTGTTGATGTTGATCTCTTAAAATGGAATACATGCTGCAAATAAGAGCTGAAAAGCACTCCTGCCTCATATCTCTGGGAACTGGGTTGGAGTCTCCGCCGAGGTTCCATCTGTGTGGAGTTTGGATGCTCTCCCCGTGTCATCGTGGGTTTTCCTCCTACTCCAGCAACCCCCCCCCACTCCCCACAATCCAAAAACATGCTGAAGCTAATTGGATTTATCAAATTGCCCGTAGGTGTGGATGTGAGAGTGATTGGTGTATGAGTGATTGTGTGTGAGTGTGCCCTGCGATGGGTTGGCACCCCATCCTGGGTTGTTCCCTGCCTTACACCAATAGCCTCCAGGATAAGCTCCAGACCCCCCACAACCTGAACAGGATAAGTAGTTTTGGAAAATGGATGGATGGATAACAGTTGAAAATAGTCCATCAGTTACTGTACAACACCTGCAATGGACTTTAATTCCAGCATGAAAATGTACTGGCATTTTTGGAACCCGCAACACTTAGAGCTGGGTGGGCATATTGAATTTTAATACAGCCAATGATATGTACCAGTAACTGCATGTATGTGCATTCTTGCATAATAATTTGCCTTATTTTTACCATTAAACAGTTTTTATGAGCTTGACCCTGACAGCGTGCACCATTGTTTAAGAGTAAATCCTCTCACTGTCATCTCCAAATGAAATCACAGCTATTTATATAGCCCTGATCCTATAATTGCGGCTTGGCTTCCTTTAATTTAATATTACATCTTAATCCTGTTCCACAGGGAAGTGTTTGCTGAACACCAGCATAATTCCAGAACAAACTGGTGCAATTTCATATTAATGTGGGACAAACGAACACGAGAGAGAATGGAAAACATGTGCTGACTATGATCTGAAGCAATGCACCACAATCTCCGCATTGAAAACCATTAGAGTCTCCGTCAATGATCCATTCCCATTCCTAACACGCACTCTCAGCCCAGTTTCCTAAGCATGTCTGATTCTTGAACAGGAATTAATAAAGTGCACAGAGGCAGAACAAAACTGTGAATTTTACAGCAAAATGGGACGCGCCGCATAATGGCTGTCGTGCTGTCCACACTCTGCAAAAATGTGCTTTCTTACGGTTTTAATAAGTGCAATAGATTCGTGTCACCAGTGGTGTTTTTGTTTTTATGGTGGGGATAAAATCCGAGCAAGCAGACATTTCAGAGTGCACGCCTCAGGGAAAAAAATTTAATCATTATATTACTCACACTGGAATAATATCTAATAAAATGCTAAATTGCCAGCATTGTAAACGATCAGCGCTTGGAGGAAAATGGGGTGTTAAGCTGTCAATAAAACTAACTAGACTCACTGATCTTTGCTAAACCAAGCAGCATTTTGTTTTGTAACATCTGTGGTTTTACCCACATTTCCTTAATATTTCCTTAATCGGAGACATTCTGTTTTTCTAAGGGTATTTCAGGAACTATATTTTCCTGCACCTACAAATGTATGATTTTATGTCTAAGCGTGTCAGTTTATCCACCACAAAATCTCTCCTCGATTCGCCCCATTCGATAATCCGCTGTATTGGTTGAACACCCACACCAGCACATCTTGTTTGGCTAATCAATTGGCCTACCTCATGAGCTTTACTAACTAATTAAGTCAATTAATTAAGTAAGCTGAGCTGCTGATGAAATTTAAGGGAGAGACAGAATGGCTGGGGCGCCCTTGAGGAGATAGACAGCTTCTAATGTAATTGTCTTCTGCTCTTACGACTTTTCATGGGAATGTACAAGATTCAATATTCAAGAAAGCTGAACATTGTTGGCAGGAAATCACCCAACACGCCTCTCCAACTCACCCGCAGCAATTCCCAGAAAAGTTGGCCACTTGTGGGCAGCTTGGCATCGACTCTTCTGTAAAGTCTCTCCAATACGCATTTGTTGGGACTGGGGTCTGGAGACCGAGCTGGCCGGCTCATTAGCTTCAGGTCCCCTTCACTCCCCTTCTTCACCAGATAGTTCTGTGCAATCTTGAGGTTTTCAACATGCCGAATGACTGCCCAGTCGGCCATAATCCTGGTGTATGGCCATAATGCTGGTGTACCACCATAGCCACGCTGAGATTAATTTTCCAAAAGATCCCATCAGCAGCTTACAAAGTTGGACCCATTCAGTCACATGATCCTAAGCATGTAAGCTGCCAAGTCGCTAACTATGCTTTTGGGGAACACAGCCCTGGTTGAGATTGAGTAAAGATCACCAGCTCTGACGCCAGCAAAGAAACCCCTGACTGTGAAACTGCTTATATCCTGGCGCAATAAGTCCTTTTCCAGCAACTTGTTTTATGGTCTCCAAACTCTGTGCTATACAGCAACACTGAGCTCTGTGTTACACAGTAACACCAGCCTCTGTGCTACACAGCGACACCGAGATCTGTGCTATACAGCAATGCCAGGCTCTATCTTGCATAAGACACCGACCCCAGTCCAGCACAGAAGCATCAGTCCTGCAGAGAAAAGGGCACGATTCCCCCTCCCTGCCGCAGACTCATCCATCCGCTTCCATTTAGCCGCTCTAACATTCTCCCCTGCTCACCGCCTATACATTGACCCGTTTAGTGTAAGTAATTGCATGACTCGAGGCAGCGCTGCTACCTAATGAGACAAGGTGGTTAGTCTTTTCAGGGCCCTGGGCTGACCGTCACTTGTAATGAAGCATCGGGAATAAACGGAGCAAGAGATAACACAGAATTACCACAGCGCATTGACGGATAATATATATTTTTTTTTATTATTTCTGTTAACCTCTGCTGTGTTATTTTGTCATTAGAACAATGAGGTTTATGACCCTTGAGCAGAGAAACAATGGCAATACATAGGTAAGAAGCCCAGGGGCGCACACACACACACGACACCTCCAGCAAGAGCGTGACGGTGGGGACCTGTCAAATTTACATGTGACCCATTGGATCCAAGTGTTTTGCTCCAATCTACCCCCCCCCCCCCCACACACACACACACACATACACATCACCTACCACTCACACATTTCTATAAAGTAAAGCACTGGTAATGAAGCATCGGGAATAAACGGAGCAAGAGATAACACAGAATTACCACAGTGCATTGATGGATATTCTATTCAGAAATATATTTAGTTGTGGACAACTAGAATGACAAACCAAGCAGTTCTGGAACAATTCAAACTCAAATACTCATTAGAGGCTAAGGTGACAAAACAAAAGCTCTTCTACTTTGGTCACGTCATGCGAAGCAAATCACTGGAGAAGGACGCCATGCTTGGAACGGAGAAAGAGGACATCCAAGAACCCGCTAGCTAGACACATCAAGGAAGATCGTGATTGGAAGACATGGAAAGTATTGATCCTTAGAGTGACCGAGAGTTTAACTCGACTGAATGGATGATGATGATGATGATGACAATATTGCTGTGAGAAGAGTTTCTTTCTCTGGAAATTACTTTTTAATCATCACCATGACCTGTCACTTTGCATGACATATGGAATTGAACTTGCTAAAAAAAAAAAAGAACTAATTAAGCAGCTTAACAATCAACCAAATATATGAAATGCTAATGAAATCCTGTAAATACCCCTAACAGCAGGGGCTGCTCTCTCTTTTAAGGGGCCCCAGGCAAAGCTTTACTTACCAAGAAAACTGATGACTATTTCATTTCCCCCCAAACACAGGTAATTCAGGGGCCCGAGGCATCTACCGATTCTGCCTGTAGCTAGAGCCGGCCCAGCTTAACAGTTTTCCTGTATCTATATAAAGTATAATTGTTACATGCACAATTACAAGTATAAAGTGTTCATGTAATATTTTAAAATAGTGTTGTGAAATACATAGAGTGATGTGTAGCATACTTCACTTGAAGAAAGTGTTACAATTCAAAGTCATATTTGGGTTCTTTACAGGTACTTGGGTTTTGTGGCAACCCCAAAGTGATAGATAGATTAGATAGATAGATAAGATAGATAGATAAAATATCTATCTTTTAAAGCCTTAAATAATTTCTTATTGGCTTCGGTCTCTAACGATTAACTTTCACTAAAGCGCCCAGTTGCAGAATTATGGCACTAGCAGACCATGAAACGTCCTTCAGATGTCTCCTTACATACGAATCACCTTTCCGTCCATGTCTACACTCTTCCGTGACTCACCTATTGATTGCAATTCCAAAGGGCAGTCTTATCACTAGATGGAAATCATGATTCTTTTCAGTGAATCAATCCTTTTTGTATTTGTTCTATTGAAATATATGCTTATTGGTCTTATTTATTATATTATATATCGCAGGGGCGGCACGGTGGTGTCATAGTTACAGGCCCCTCCCACTACTACAGCTCAGTGTTGAATTCCCACCCCGGCGTGCGAGTTTGCATGTCCTCCCCATGTTGTCATGGGTTTTCTTCCACATTTTCCCCCGAAGACAAAAACACATGCTAAGGCAAATTAGAGCTGTCAAATTGTCCATAGGTGTGAATGCTATGTGCCCTGAGATGCATTGGAGCAATTCTGTTGCTCTATTGGTTCATGTTGGTAGCAAGGTACATCCACCCATTTTTCTCAGATTTCCAAAACATTTCTCAGCTGCTAGACTCCTACTTGACATATGGATATAGATACTGATTTACTGTAAATACATGCTTAACATATGATTAACGTGACAACCACTTTATCAGTTTTACTACTGCATAACATTGCGTATAACCAACCACAACTATTTTATAACTATAGCTCTTTGTGCACCAGTAGGGACAGCTTCGAATCCCTTCCTGCAGGTGCCCCCCCCCCCCCCCCCCCCCCCCCCCCCCCCCCCCCCCACCCCCCCCCCCCCCCCCCCTCGCCCTGGGACTCCAAACAACAAAAACCCCAACAAACCACCCCCCCCT
>JAABNY020000113.1:48849-62104 GCA_015164015.2 Brevimyrus niger | reverse complement strand
CGCTTTGTGCCCCAGTCGGGAACACCTCCAATCCCCTCCCGGCGGGCCCCCCCCCCCCCCTTCTCCGCTGCATGGCTCTCCAAGGTCTTCAGGGTCTGCAGCTACCATAAGGCAAGAACAACACAGTATTCAAAACCATCTCTTCTTGCCTAAGACCCAATATGCCTCCCTCCCAGGCTTTCCAATGTCAAATTTTCTTTCCAGACCAAATTGCCCATAGGTATGAATGCTGTATGCCCTGAGATGGGATGGAGCTCCAGCCTGCACAGTTATTTTTAATACTAATTGGCCATCCTAAGTCTTTGAGGTGCTTGTACATCATTACGCCAGTGGGTGGCGAAAGAGAGCTTACCTCAGTCATGAACTCATCTGGTTTTAAGATCTCATTCGTGAATGAAATGAGTAATGAATGAATAACTCACTGAACAAACGGACCGAATCAGTGGAAACACTGAGATCATTTTGTTCACTTAAAAAAAGTACAAAAACAAGGAATCATTCACGAATGATACAAGTCTACTCGTCACAATGTCGTGGAAAGGTTGATGGATGTTCTTGTCAAGATTACTTGACCAGTCTATTAATGAGGAGGGGCCAGGTTATGCAGTATGGTACAATGTGGTGTTTATCATTGCCTGCTAGTTTATTTCCCGAGTTCTGGACCAGTTTAAGATGGGTGCTTATACAATTATACAGCTATATGCCACTGACAGTTTATGAGAAATGGCTAAGTTTGCAGTTTTTCCTCTTTGCAAAATCATTCAAATCCATTTCAGTTGAATGTGGCTTGGTGCATTAAGGCTCTGTGCCAATATCCACAAGGTCGTCGAAATCATTGTATCCCTGCTGGGCCCTTCAGCAAGGTTCTGAACCTAAACTGCTGCAGGGATGCCAACTTGGCCCTAACTCTCTCACCCAAGCTTCCCTCATTCAAATATCTCCTTTGACAAAAGCAGGAAGAAATTCCCAACTAAGCAACAATAGATTTCGAATAATGCAGGCACAATTGTATTATACATTTATTGAAAAACTCAAAATAAGTTTTAACTTTATTTGAAGGATATTAAGACAACTTGTACTGAAGGAATTCCTGAATGAACAGGAGTCTGTGCCCACAAGTAATGCCCATAAAACAGTCAATAATTAATTATTTTTTATAATTTGACAGCCATTTCATACGCAAGAATACGAGGTTCATTTGAAACCTTTTGTTAAATCATAAAAATTAACGAAGACATCGTTATAAATTTAACAACAACGCCATACGTGAAGAGCTGCATCACTACCCTGGTCAATGTGGCGTTTTACGTAAACGTCTGCAGTTCATCAGATAACGGCAGTGACCGTAAGCTCCTTTCCAGCTGCGACTCAGCCCGCCTGCCTCCCCGCAGCTCTTAGCATGTGTGCCCAGAAACAACACTATGTCCCTGTCACCTTTAGTGCTTCATTACATTTTAAAGTCGAAATGAAATCGCCCAGCTTGAAACATAGCAGCAGCTGCCCAGTAGGCAGCCTACTCTCTGTTGACCATACATCCACACCCGAAACTACATAAATAAAATGGCAGAACCGCCTAGATGCATATTTCTTTTCTCCAGATCGGACATCACTGAAGCTTGAAGGTTGTCCAAGCAGGACATGTCTGTGGACTGATCGAGCAGCTATGTCCCTTGTCTCAGATCACTGGTGTCTCCCACCGCAGGTCTGAACACCGACACGCTGGTCCGGGCGTCAGGGTCGCGCTGGTGCGGCACCCCCGGGAACCACTCGTTTATTCTGTCGTCTGTGGCGTGGAGAGGCGCCATGCGGGGATAGCCTCGCTCCCTGATCAATGTGCTTTGGCAGGTTATTTAGCTTAAACTGCAGCGTTGCCAATTTTGGTCAGCTGGCTGGCGTGAGAATTTTAGTTTTGGGGGGGTTGCGAACTACCTCAACGGAATTTTAGGTTTATAATGGAATTATATATATTTGCCGATTTCTTGCGTAAGTCAGGAGGCATGAGTGTCACGCCAGATGCGGGAGAATTGGTAACCATGGCTGACAGAATCGACATGTAAATGTTGATCCCGAAGAAACTCAGACATCGGGGATCAACAAATGCATGCAGCGTTTGCCACTCGGTAAAGGTCCGTTCACTCGGCGGTGCTCCCGCAGCGCCCCTACGCCTTCATCCCTTTCTCACTCAATTTTTCACTTATTTTTAGCCCATGTTGCCATCTTACGGGCGTAAGAGGCAAAACTCGCGGTCACCATGCGCCCAAACTAAAGAAAAACAAAAGATGAGGAGTGTAGAGCGAACGTGAAATGAGAATAAATCCTGCAAGTTGAACCCCCATTATTTTTTGAAATCATCCATCCCAGTGTTTTCACATTAGCCATGCAGGTTGACGTGTATACTTGCCAATAACAACTTTCCCTGAGTCAATTTTATATCTAAATCGGATCTAAAACACTCAACTTATCAGCAACGCGTGCCGTTTATAAAAAAAAAAACTAGCCCAAGAAGGTTAATCTGGTCATTACAGAATCAATTGCGATTATGTTATCAATTTTGTTATCAATCACCTTCATCGAATTGCGCCCAAGCCCTTTATGGCATGAAAAAATTAATAAATCTCAAAATTGTGTGTTATATATGAGCTATGCCTTTCATCCATAGGAGGCAAACATGAAGTATTCTGGAATATTTTAAGAGTAATCCAAACGGTCCTCGGGTGGAAGGGCAGTCGATCGCACAGTAATAGTCTGATAAGAGCTTCGGTAATACAATACTGCCCTCTGCTGGACAACAAAGAAACTACACAAATAAATTTGGTACTCTCCGAAGACTGAAATCCAAAGTTAAGTATCGCACCTTAAAAATAATTAACAGTAAGAACAATTTCAAAATGATAGTAAATGCTGTAACTATCGATATACATATTTTTTCTATTGTGTTTTGAGAAAGAAAAACACAGATATACATTATAGTTCATCTTAAATATTTTGCCTTAAACACTAGTCATGTATGGGAATTCCTGAGCTACTTAAATGCTATCACAATTTATTCACATGCATGATTATAACTCTCGTGTCACGCTCTGCATTCCTGCCCCCTTGTTTTTTTTCCCATTTTGCTTTAACGAGCCCCACCTGTTACTAATTTATCTTACCTCTCGTTTCAGCCTTTGTATGATTCACTCCAGATGCCTCTTGTTTGCTCCTCCTCAGTGGCATGTAAGAGCACCTCCCAGTCCTGTTCTCCCCAGTCATATGTGCTACAATGTTTTCCCCTCTTGCCAATTTTGTCTTGTGTTTGACCCCACATGATCAGCTTTTGCTTACCCTGTTTCCATTCCTTAATAAACCCCCTTTTGTTTTATCCTCATGCCAGCTCCTGCCTCCTTCATTGTTGGAATGTAACATCTGGTTTCTCTCATTGAAAGCTCACAATATTGTTTTAGTAGAAGCTATACTTAAACTTATGAGCATCCATCCATCTTACATAACTGATTATCCAGTACAGAGTTATAGTGGGCCTTCAGCCAATCCCAGGAAGTGTGGGGCACAAGCATGGGTGTCATTGTCATTAAATCTGAGGGGGGCGTGTCCCCTCACTTTTTTTGTAATTATTCGCTTAGATCCCTCCCACCTTTAACATGAAATATTAGTTTTAAGCCAGTGTGCCCCCCCCCACATTCAAAATGCTTCTGACACTCCTGGGCAAAAGGATGGGGGCACCTTGGATGAGATGCCAGAATATCACGGCATTCATACACAAGCACACACACAATTAGAAATGCCAATTTATCTAACTGCATGACTTTGCACTGTGGGCAAATACCAGGAGGACATACAAACTCCACAAACCTGGTACCACTGTATAAAAATCCATCTATCCATCCATTTTCTATGCCCACTTGTCCTATGCAGGTTCGCGGGGGGCTGGAGCCTATCTCCGAAGCTATGGGCACATGGCAGGGAATAACTCATGATGGCATAGCAACAGAGGCAATTCTAAAGAACTAGGGAATGATTGACCCCCCCGGCATGGTAAAATGTTTTAGCTTTATTTTACTGTGAAGTGAAAATTCAAAATATCTGCTAAGACTTGGGCTCTGAGTCAGTACCTGAGTCTTATCCATAATTACTGCATGCAGTATGTATAACAATGAATAATTCTTACTGCCTCTTTGGTGCATTGACCTTAAAGCAGCAATATCTGTTCTTGAATCAGTCTCCCCACAGTTGTGCGAGCGAAGCATTATCATTTTAGACAATCAGTATGACTATGGCTGGATTTAAAAGCCATAAATTTAGCATATATGCCTAAGCATTTTATTACTAATTTACCATGTTATTACTGGTTCATTGATACTTTGTTATCTCTCATAGTGCTATACAGCACCAGTGTGTGACTCCATTTGACTGTATAATCACATGCACAATCGCATGCGTTATATTGCATATGTTTTATAACGTGTAAATTTCTCTCGGTAAGTGCATGTAACCTAAATACAACTTGGAACAACGGAAAGAGAAATGGAATATTACTGGAATGGCAGGCGCATCTCTACATAAATTATTCCTTGACATGCTGGTTATTGCATGTCAAGGTAGTTGGGTAGCAATTTCCTTAGTCGCAAGCATTTCAAGTAAGAAATAAATAGAAAATTAAATAAAAAATATTTTTATTTTAGTTTATAATACAGTATATAATTGCACTAAAATCAATACTAACACACTGATTAATGATCAGCATGTGGGACATGTTTCACTATACTGACAAAATTAATAAATAATACTAATAAATACTATTTTTTCACTGAAGCAGCTTTGTTGTCTGTTTCATCACACAGCACTGACACATTCACAAGCTATCGATTCAGCCCTGGAATCGGAGCCCGACAGCATCTAAGCTGCCTTCACGTTGATCGTTTTAGAGCCTCGCAGCACTGTGTGGTTATCGTTCAGCTTCAAGCTGGCCTGCAGCATCTTCACGCCAGCCGTCTTGGGGCAGATCGTGATGGCCTGCTGTCTTGTTTCTCCCGCTTTCAAGAGATACGCCCTGAGAGGTGTGAAAATGAGGTCAGCTGTAGCATAGGAGGTACTTAGAGTCTGAATCTCTTAACCAGCTGTCAAGGATTCATTCACACACTGAATGGTTGTTGTAATACACACCGTCAAAGAGCTGCCTGTTAATTAAATCTAAAAGTTTCTTGGTTTGTAGCGTCTAGGGATATTATGGAAACAAGCCCCAAATCTCCTCAGCAGTGCTGAGAGGCTTCATTGTTCAAGAACATTCCTGTGTGGCTTGATCACTAGGCTACAAAGACAAGGTCTGTCTAGAGGTTATAGTCACACCTATATTCTGTTACATTGTACAGTTTTATTCAAATTTAAATAAAGAGCTGAAAAGTGCAGGTGGCATGCCTGGGGATTGTGAAGATTCTTTAATGAATGCTGCCCTTACTTTGATGTCTCCTCTTCCTGGGTTAAACCAGGGCCGGAGACTCTGAGAACCCCAGTCACAGCAACCGGGAAGAAGTTATGGAAGCTCAGAAGCGCAGTGTGCTTTGTGTTCTCCAGGACGCCATCTTTATCGTCAATCTGCAAGACAAAAGCTGCTTGTTATGCTGGAAGCCTTTCATCAACATCTGTGACCCCCAGAGCAATCTAAGTGGCTGAGAGCTTTTTTCCTGTATGATGAAGGTATCAAGCCTTTCTAAAATAGAAAGGCTTGATACATTCTATTTTCATTGCTGGTGAATAAATTTTTATCCCAATAAAATGTTTCCAAAAAAATTACTTGTTAAAACTGTCAATGGTTTAACAGGCACTTGCTATTGCAGAACTATTCAAATCCTTCATCTGACTCATGACATTATGATCTAGCTCATAAAATCATTAATTTCCCAGAGTAATGAGCTGTCTGAGGTCTATAGAGGATGTGTTATATTGCATATATATTGCTTTGCATGAAAGTGATAAATTCAACCAAGACCAAGCACCTGAATAGAGATCTGTGGGGTGGAGATGTTAAACTCCTCATAGGCCAGCGCCCTTTCCATTGTGACATCATCCCTTATCACAACAGCAAGATTCACCAAGTTGTCCCCCAGGAGAAATTTCATGGCTTGGGCATAAGGAATTGAGTGCTGTATAACAGCAACTGTAGAGAGAGGGGAAAAAAAGGTTTTGTCGGAGGGAAATAATGACCATATATAACCAATTAACAGCCCAATTAAAGTGCTCCATTTGCCAATGTAAGAAAAACAATACAAAGTCCTACTATAGAACGATCATTACCTTCACGTGGTCCAAGCTTAAGCCTTTGAGAAGTTTCCCAGAATGTTTCCACTGGGCTGCGGTTATACTCCTTGACTTGGGCATTGACATGTTCCCCAACAATCCTTTTGAAAGTAGCTTTATTGGTGATCGTGACAGAGAAGGAGATGTTTTCACCGGCTACTGGAACTTTGCTCAGGTTCAAGGAGACACCCAAAGTCTGCGTTTGCCCTTCAGAAAAAAATCAAGAAGCAACACAAATTCACTAACTGACTTCATGGCACACTTGCATCATGGTAAATGTCGCTGAAGCATGTAAGGATGAATCAGTTGAAATGAGTCAAAACTTACTCTGCCTGTTTGCTGAAGGCCGTGACATAACAGCTGTAGGAGAGTCAGACAAAGATAAATACATATTTAGAAAACAGCAGAAATTCGTGCAAATATGAGCATTCATCTATGACTCAAAGAAATTAGCCTTGCTTCTATTCAAGAGATGATCATTATCAGTGTTTTAGTTATAACTAGTTTTTGGAAATTACACCCATTAATATATCTATGCAAGCCAGTAAAAGAAATACTCACATCCAAAATTTGACCCAGCTGATGACATGTTATCTGCAAAAGTAATTGAAAAGGTTGGCAGTTAGCAACCATGCTATCCCATTTACCTGAGAATTTCTATAACAATAGAATTGCAGCTTTTTTGCCCAACCTTTGGCCTTCTTGTAGGTGTCGGTGATATCCTGTGGTGAACTGCCGTCCACACACTTAGTACAGATCAGAGAGCCAACCCTATCAGTGTCCACGTTGCACGTGAGCACCTTTCCATTCCTGACAACAGCTGTGTACACGTCAGCATTGACCTCCGCATAAATGAATGGGATGTCGTAGAACAGATCCACTCGCTTCTCCCTGACTGCTTTCACTGGACATGGGCCACAGCAGTATGTCCCTGCAGAATACAAACACCAATATTTACAAAAAGAAACACACAGTAGGACCATTTTTGTCAGTATTTTATGTGCTGTATGAATCATTAGATAAGGAAAAAATGACAGAACACCAAAACTTCATCTATTAAGCTTTTTGTTAGAGCATCTGTGAGTGCATACAAAGCATATAATCAAAAATGTGAAACATTTAACGTTTACCATCACTACGCTCCTGTGGAGTTGGATCTAGTGCCTGCCATCCATCAAATCCCACCCCAATGTCAGGCCGTGTCATCCAGCATTCCACCCACAGATGGTAGTTCCTGAGATAAAAATATTACACAAGGTTTATTTGTACTTTTGTCTTGCCCACTTCCAAGTGCTTAAACCCAAGTGGACTCTCTTTACCATATGCTGTCCGCAGTTTGAGGCAGCTTTTCTCCACTTTCGCTGTAATACTCCTCAACATTGAGATTGCCGTCGGTGTCGTGAGCAGAGTTGAAGTTGGTAACCACTCGCGTTGGAATGCCCAGGACCCTCATAACTGAAACCGTGACCACAGAAGAGCATTATATACCTATGCCCACAAAACCAGGAAAAGCTGGTCAGAAAAGACTGTAAGAAGTGAAGTTTGCTCTAAAGGTTGTATATCAGTGGTTATCTGTCAGGTTCTGACCTACCTGTGCACATAACGGAAGCAAAGACCCAGCACTGGCCGTACAGCACAGGGCTGAACTGTGTCTTATCCCACAGTTTCAAAATGGCAGCACTTCCTGTCCATTGTGAAGGGGGGACACCCTTACTGAAATTTCCAGACCAGTTGCCCTTCAGCACTCCTTTGTCATCTTCGCAATTGATCTATTATAACAAAACAAAATCACCGAAATGTGTTTCAGAGAGTTCTTGCAATGCCTGAAAAGATTTTCCTGATGAACACTGCCAATTCGCGATTGGAAGATTGACATGTGACTTACCATTGCACAAACCACCCGGCTCACGTAGACAGGGTCGGAGCGATTCAAGTAGTCTTTATTCTTATTTTTGCTGTGCTGTGGGCTGATATCTAGAATTTTCAGGCAGATGTCCAGAATCCTTTGTTCATACTACATTTTTGGAAAAAGTAACGGGACGAGATTAAGGATGTCTTTTGTTAAGAAATGTGCATACTGTGTTGACCATATCTACTCACGGCAACTCACCAGACCAAAATCCCAGGTCCTTGATTGTACACTGTCAGATGTTCCCATGAACAACATACCCATGTTATTTTTCACATATTCCTGCCTCTGGACTTCAGAAGGGAGGAATACTCTATCAGCTAAAAAAACAGAAAAGAATTCACTCATAAAAACCCAACCTACTGTCATACCTGTAGAGTAATCATGAGAAAAATAGTAACTAAATATAATGCAGTATATTTATATATATATAACTGTACCTCTACACCAGGGGTTGAAGAGCAGAACAAATCCTCCAAGAATACAACTCTGAAATCCAAACTGGGACTGAATATTAAGTTGGAGATTGTAGAGACCAACAGGTGCTTTTGATGAAGTGGAAATCTGGACTGTGACAGAATGGTAGGCAGCCTGTCCCAATTTGATCTGGGCTCCCCATGTAGAATCTGATGCCGGCTGAGAAAACGTCGCAGGGATTTCAATAAAAAGTTCACCTAGATGGAAAAGAGTGAAGTCGAGTTAGTTCCAGTGGTACTTAAACAGCACAGAACAGATAACTTATTCCCCAAGCTCCATCCAAAAGTACCTAGCAAGGCTTTGAAGATCAAGGATTCTGTGCGGGGGTCGAATGGCTTGTCTTTGAAAAACAGTGTGATCCTGAAAGGTTTTCCTCTTCGAACCACCAGGTGTTTGGAACACAGACCTTGTGACTTGTGGTCCTCTTGGTTCCCAACAAGGTTCCAGTCGACATTATTAACACATAAACCTATAACAACAGAAAGGGAAACCTCAATACTTACACTCAGAATTACAAATGTGCAATTTAAAATGCATTCCTGACAATCTCAAAAAACAAAGATCGTTCCTTTTATGCTGCAGTACGTCTGGAGAGCATGAGAAAAACACTGTAAACCCATGATGAGCTTATGATAAACATATCACTAATGAAACTGACCAGGATTTGTAAGTTAAGGTAACAGTAATATTCAGAAATGTTTCTGTCGAAAAGGAACATTAAAAACTCACCCTTCATTGGTGCGTTTGACTGATGGATCTTCCCTGCAAAAATCTCAAAGTTAGCTGATAATGTCTGCCCAGATTTATACTGAACATTATATACTATACTGTAGCTCCTCCTCCTGATAGAGGTTTTCCAAGTACAGTGTTACCTTCTACCCAAGAAACCCCACCCTCTGTTACATAAAAATAATTAACTCTGGGCAAAAACAAACAACTTTATAAATTACTGACTCTCGTTGTAATGAGAAAAATAATAATAATAATCTCTTGCCTGAGTTGGTCCATAAACCCTTAATGTAGATGGTATAGAATCTGGATATTGTATTAATGAGGACTGCTGCAAAGTTAAAATGAGTTCTATACTTTGGAAATGCTGTCAGTGACCTGGGACAGGGGACCCCAGTTGTACATTTCATTATTGTAATACAATGGATTAAGTTTTAAATATATTTCATACAAAAAGAGATCATAACAAAAGCAACACACCTGGCACTCTATGACAAATTTTCCATGTTTGTAGCTTGTGCAACATGCATTGATGTCATACAATCACGGAAAGGTGGGCCTGCTGTCGTCTTAGGCGGGTTTTGTTGCCATTCTTCTGCATTTTTGGCATAGCGCTATAAACACACCCAGAATTATACCTTGACAAAAGAGGTGCGGGCCAAATGTTGCATATCAGCCGTCAGTTTCCATGGAATCACGTCTGTGTCAACACTTCAGGGCTCAACATGCAGGCAGATACACGACGCACATCACTCTGTCATTTCTATTGCGACATTACAGAATGACACGTTTGAAAATTCTTAGAAAATCATGGTTTGTGCCTTTTGTTTGTGGAAGAATAAAAATTCTGGCGTTTTCTGAATAACCACCCACACACGAAAAAAGATGACGCAATGTCCAACATGAAGATGTAGGTGAAAGCTTTAAAAGCCATGCATGTAACTGCATGCCCTTAAACCTCAGTAGAAGCCCCAAGGGGAGTCAGATAAATGGCTGACCTGATGCTCTGAGGCCAAGTTTTGCTCTTGTCAGTGCATGTGTCTTACCAGAGAGCAAAATGGAATATGCAAAATTTGGAATTTCATTGTGACATGTACAATGAAAATGAAGAAATCCTTCCTCTTGGCAGTACTTCAAAAAACTAAAGCATACAAGGTAATAGCAAATACACAGATGCATCTAAAACTGAACATTCTCAAATCTATATTAGCTAAACATCCCAGTCAAAATGATCAAAATCCACTTTGGCAAGCAAATCAAAAGTTATGGTTAATATTTACGTTTTAAAAGAACAATTATAATTGGTCCAGACCCATGGACCCAAAAAAGAAAACGGTGATTTGACCTAGGACCTGAAGGTGTTTATGTTCTATGCATTGCGTAATGTATTCTGTGATGATACTTACACACATTCCTTTTTCAAGACACATTTTTCAAGATAAATGTGTAAAGCAATTTACCAATTTTAATTACACCGGTCCATTCAGAAAAGATGTAATCTATAATTTTTTATTGTTCCAACAGGCTTTTAAGATTTGCAAAAAAACTACAAAAAAAGACACCAATTCATACATCATATCTTTATTTCTCACATTTCTAAACAGATTTAAGCATTTGACACTCAGTTCTCTTCATGTACAGAAAATTAAATAGCATTTAAACCATCAAACCTCCATTTACTAAAAGATATTTTACAGGAAGAAATTACAGTTCATTCAGTATTAACATTATTTACAGCATCTATACAATACATAGGTGAAATTGATGCGGCACCATTTTTTAAAATAAAAGCATCTTTGAAGAGAACAAAAATCCATTTTATTTGAGGTTAGGAACTTCCCTATCTACATGTACATTTTTATTCCAGGGGTTCTCTCATTTTACTCAGATTTGTTAAAATGTTTCATTTGTACAAGAATGTCGGATAATTGTATCTGGACCATGAACAGAAGGGGAGGAGAATGGTTTCTTTCTGCAATTAGGGAAAATATCAGTGATTAAAGCAAAAACCCCTTATCTTTAAGTGGGTTATAAACAAAGTGAAATGTATAAAAATATGCTTTCTATGACAAACATTGTCCCCACTGTGGAGAACATTTTTGCGATACTTGAGGCTTTACATTTCAATTATTTCCCTTGTTATATCCACTACCAAAAAGCTACTGACAACCCTGGTGATGCCAGGGCAACATCCCACTCTGGATAAATGCAGGGGGCAGACAAGAACCTCCAACTTCTGAAGAACGATTACAACAAGCAGCCACATAAACCCACTTTCGACATCTTAAAGAGCGAAGCTGGGATTTCCACCTTTATCTGACATGTCCAAAAACATCACTATGCATAGCACACTATAGACCACTTATAAGTAAGAGTCTAAAGGGTGATTCAGTAAATGCATATTTTTGCCCGCGAACCTGCATTTCTCTTTCATGAGCAGCCGCAGTGGAACCTCATCGTTTTTGCGTTCACTTTGCCAATCATCTGTTACCTCCATAATCACTCAACCACAGGCTCCCAGTTGCCTTAGAGGTATCATGACTTTCATTCATGGAACAGATGGAATGAATTTAAACAAAAAAATAACTAACTAAACAAAACAAAAAATAAAAACCTCAGTGCCCCTTTAAAATGAAATTTATCCAGGACTGGAGCTACGGCACTCCAAAGCACTAATCCTGACAGAAGTCATTGGTATTCCCAACTGTTTCCTTGCAGAATTTGACAAATGTTTGACAGGCCCTATAAAACTAGGGAAGTTAGCATTTCATTTGCTGATGCTACACACATGCTTTATAAATTACAAATCTGCTGCACCATGGCCTGTATGACATTACTCACGGCCGGTTACACTGCGAAAGCATTGCCTCAATGTAGGTGCATTCCCAAGACAAGACATCTAGCTGAGCAGCTTACTGAGGCTTTAAAGGTACACGTTCAGCAAATCCAGTTAAAATGTTCTGAAGCAGTTGGAGTGGCCCTGATGTCATTTTGACTACCACAAATGTATAAATGTATTTGGAAGTCTAGTGATTTTTCTAGTGCCGTGGCAGTTTTTACTACCTTGATTACTTGACAGGACGCCACTGCAGTACTCTGCAGGAAGTTTTTTTTAATAGTCATATTATAAATAAACCTTAATCTGTGTACACAGTATATGTCAGAAACAAAATTACCACCACATCATTTAGAGCTAACGGAGGCCTCTTATTCCACTCTGTTTATCACTTGATTTTTTTAATAATTAAAAGAAACCTTTAGGTGGATGACACTTCCATCACAGCTCCAAGGTAACTGGTATTTGGACGGCTTCAGTCAGATGTGTAATTTAGTTTATAGATAAAACTAAGCACATTAAGGGGGGAAAAAAAATTGAAACCTCACTGCAGAAAACTAACGTCAAACGACAGCTATGCTAAAAATTCTTAGATGATTCGACATTTAACATCCTTATTAGAAATGACAGTTTTGTCTGTCTGAAATAGAAAAATACCATGTATACACTGTAACCTTGGGCAGAAATTAAAGCTTTTGATTAATTGTTATACAGATAGAGGACACAGACGCACAAGTCGAGGCAGCAGGGCACAATTTTTTTTTTTTTGTTATATAAATATCACTTCACATTCAAAGCAATGACTTCAGAACAACGTGGCTGAAGACAGATAGAACAGTGGAGTTTATAGTGCATAGTTCTCAAGCTTTCAACATTAAATTCAATATTGTGCACAATGTTGAGATCAATCGACTCCCCAGTGTGAAAATAACTTAGTCTAAGTCTTAGGAGCCCTGAGGCCCCCCCCCCCCCCCCCCCCCCCCCCCCCCCCCCCCCCCACCCCCCTCCCCCGC
>JAABNY020000113.1:26562-48749 GCA_015164015.2 Brevimyrus niger | reverse complement strand
AAGATTTCAACATTAAATTAAACATTTTCCCACATTTGTGAACCAATCCGCCCCCCCGTGGTAAAATAACTTAGTCTAAGTCTTAGGGGCCCGGGAGCCCCCCCCCCCCCACCCACCCTGACTCAACCGGCTGAGGATTCCGATTTTCTAAGTGGGATGATGGCAGCCATGGGAAAGGGACTAGAGTGAGCTTCCTCTCCAGCAGGGAAGAAGATCTGATTAAGTATCTCACTGAAAGATACTTTCACCCGGAACTTACGGAAATGAAAGAAAGTGTTGCCCTGTCAGGCAGATTAAGGTACTGAGAACGTGTGGTCTGCAGCACACGGAGATACAGGAAGCAGAGCCCCGGCATCAGCTTATCTGCAGGCTCCTGAGGATCTGCATGCCCCTTCCATGCGGGCTAAACGAGGGTGGGGGGGGGGATACTTTCTGAGCTTCTGAACAAACCCCCGGGCGAGAGGAGAGCCTAATCTCACAGCAAGACCCACAACTCCACAGAATCATTGGTAACACACTGTTGCCAAGGACCAAGGGCTCAGGTACAAGTCAAAATGCTGTAAAGATCCTTAAAGATCAGCCAGCAGAGTAACTTGGTTTACTTGTCTTGGTTACTCCTGTCCAAAGCCTTCGGTTTCTTCGATTGCAAACAGTAACTTCTCTTTGAGCTGCTCATAGCTTTTGTAGGGCGGTAGATCCAGACGGTTAAAACTGGTCATTAAAACAAGAACAAGACAACATTTAGCCATGTATTCAGTACAGAAACATCATTGAAGTAACACCAAAAACAGATGAACAAATGTGAAACACAGAAGAAAATCGGATGACTTCATTCCAAATGATTCTTGGTTTGCTCACAAAGTGTGTAAAATACAATCTATCAAAATGCACAACACACAGTTATATTTTAAACTGAGTGCGATCTGCATTTCAGAGCTTCCGGGCTGTTGCCCATTGAGAACCTATTCAGACACCTGCAGTACCAAGGAACTGCTCATACAGAAATTAGATAAAAACACACCAAGTGTGGCTTCTCGGGAGCCAGTTCTCTTTCCCAACTTTCTCAATGCAGAACTTTTGTGGGCCATTACTCCCTGCAAAAAGAGAAACGTCCAGTTCAGTGAATGCATACGATCACTTCGTGGCAACGGGGGCGTGGTCAGTACGAGCTCCCTGCCAAACGTACCCATCAGATCGGCAAATCCCCCGACTGGCAGGCGGCAGGTACCCGTCACAAACTGCAACAGCCGCATCCGCTTTTCATTATCAATTTCTTTAATGAACTGCAAGGGAGAGTATAGGATATTGCGATCTTTCAATATAACCAGTATGACCTATAGCCAAAAGAAAAACCCTTAATATAGTTACAGATATAGCCAACTTTTTAAATGGGTCTTTGATGTTTTTGAGCAGAAATTTGGCTGTGATTTGGCTGTTATTACATTTTGTGATTTTCTGTCATATATAAATATACAGATGCACACAGGCACACATTTATGCACACATGCTTTATATAAATGGACTGCATTTATATAGCGGTTTTAACCAAAGTGCTTTACAATGTATGCCTCGCATTCACCCATTCATACCCACATTCACACACCGGTGGCGGAGGCTGCCATGCAAGGTGCCAACCAGCTCACCGGGAGCAATTTGGGGTTCAGTGTCTTGCTGAAGGACACTTTGATGGAGGCAGGAGGACCCGGGGCTCGAACCTGCAACCCTCCGGTTGCCGAACGGTAGTACTACCTCCTGCACCACCATCACCCCATTATAAATTCCTATCACTGTGGGAACTGTCAGGTCATTTCTTTGAGTGTAACCCTAAACCTAACTATGATAACCTGAACACTTACCTAGCCCTAACCTTAACCATAAGCAATGTAACAAAATAGATGACTTTTTGATTGCATTCTCAGATATTTCTAAAACTGAGGTTTATATTGTGGGGACACCTGAAAATGTTAATTGCAAACAGATTTTACCATATTGTTGAGACATTTGGTCCCCACAATGTGGTAAATACAAACCCACACACAAACATATTCAAAAACAATGTTTTAGGGCTCAGAAAAGATTTGGGTGCAACAATGCAAGCAGGACCAGCACATCAAAACACACCTGCCAGAACCACAGGATCTGCTTGCTGCTCCGAGCGTAATGCCGATAAATTGTGTTCCTCTGCCAGTCCACCAGGTCAATCTCCTGCATCCCGCAAAGCATCACCTTTCGGAACGGAAGCACCACTTCTTTGTTACACATACCCAGATACAATAGCCATGGCAGCTCTATCAGCAAATCAACAGCCAAACAGCAGTCAGAACCTTACAAAATAACCAACTACCAGAGAGATTACAGTCAAGGTCTGCCATTTAAGTACTTATAGCTCAACAGCCTCTCTACAATTGTCCTAGTTAAAATTCATATCAACAAAGCCTGCTGAGTCATATTATTAAAAAATTAACCTCCAATTCCTTTGCATCAAAATACTGCAGGTATTGCTGTGGAAGCACTTCATTGAAGCCCTCAAAGAAGGCCTGTGTTTGCTCTTCAACTCCCCTGGACAATCTCCACTCGGCCACAAGCCTGCAATACACAGACACCAAAACATCTACTTGGCTACCATTTCCTCAAATGTTATTGCAAATAAAAGCACTTCACTATTTTGAATCGCTCAGCAAAATCTTTGTTTCAGACATTAAAGGCACAACATACTGTAGGTTGTAAAGCAGAAAGGACCATTTTTTCCAGACAAGAATACACACGCAATTAACCAGGGGGAAGGCTGAAGACATCAATGCCAAAGGAACTGCCTCTTGTTCTAGCCTGAGGCAAGTCTTCATTTTGTATGGGGGGGGGGGGGCAGTACCTAATGTATTCTTCTTTGTTTTCCTCTGTGACTAATATGTTGCTGCCATCTGGTTTCAGTTCGTGTGTGGTCACTTCACCCAGGATTTCTTTATCCACAGAAAAGTACATTTCCAAGCCGCACTCTTCAATGTTGTTCTCCCTAAAGGGAAATGGTATCGATGCACAGTTCATGGGATCCTTCTCACTGTACACACAGACATATCTGTTCATCCCTGTGGTAATTTAAACGGATTACGGCAACAGGCAAACAGGTCATGTTTTAGGTGGAACTCACTTGATCCAGATAAGGGAATTGTAGAACTCAGGATCAATGGATTCCAGATCCTTCAGACCCAGAGGCTTATTTAAAATGCGCTTGTAGAAAGGCAATGAGAAGCCTGTGTCGATAAACTTCCCATGAAATAAAGCCTGAAAATAACAGAAGATACAGATTTAAACTGACCTTAATTTATGAACCACATACCCACTAAGCAACGAATAGCCAGTCTTGTACACATAGCTGCAGAGAAAAGCCAATGTAAAAGGAACAAAACCCACCATGGCGATAAACCGGCCAATGAACTTGAAGTACTTGAGGTGGTCTGGATTGATGTAGGAGGCAGGGTTGATCTGCAGACAGTAGTTTTCCTTCCCAGCGTACTCAAACAGGCAGTACATGGGGTTCAGCACTTCATGGGACAGTAGGAAGAACCACTCCCTGCAAAATGTACATGGACACTCATTCACTCACAGCACCGACCTGATACAAAGGTAATATCAAGGAAGTATATTTACTTATTTAATAGTCATCTATGTTTCTTAAGAATATAGCTTATGTTGCAGAGGTTGGGCATTACATTAGTAAGTTAACCCTCTGGAGTCGTCGGCATCGTCAGTGATGTAGAGTATCTTTCTTGTGTATTTCAGTTCATAACTCGCTGAAATCTTATTTTAAAAACATGAAAAACACACTGACTAAATCCGTAATCGGTTTTCTTTATAAAACATCCGTTGTCGGAAGTATTAAAGTTTTTAAAATTAGGTTGAATCGGCAAAAAATTAAGCCAAGTCACCTTATTTTGTTTTACCTGCATCGGGGGCGTGTAGTACCGCTGTCACCCGAAGATCGTTATTCACATTCTAAATAGCCACATTAGCGCGTATTCAGATCACATTCGCATGGTAATTTGATTAACAGCGCAATGGTGAAATGTGATCCAGAAACATCCCCATCAGCGCCATAAAAGGGTGGTAGGGACGTGGCCAGGTGACAATGGCTCATTAATACACATGAAAGTTGCTACATACTCAATGAAAAAAGCCAGAAATAGTGACATGGGTTAGCTTTTTCGAATTTATTTATTCAACTGAATGCTGCAACTACACCATTTAGTCATCTTCATGTAGCCAAGACTTTGCTGATCAGATATCTGGGATCAAAACAAACTGCCAGCATTGCTTACTATGTACTTTTATAATGTATAGTGTCTGCAAATGTTCCAAACTTCATTTTGCAATGTCTATAGTTTGATGTCAAAATACAAACTAAACATGAATCTGACATAATTACAAAATATTCTAAGATAAAGATGAGTTTAATGCCAAAACAAATACAAGTATATAAGAAATTATTTATTTGCCATGAATTAAGTTTATTATATTGAATGAAATGTGTGATCATGCCCCTGTCAGTGAAAGTGTGTTTCCTACCTCTAGACCCCAGAGGGTTAAAAATACTAATACAATTTAAAAACAAACGCAGCCTAACTTGCCTGGCCACACCACCATAGTCCAGACCCTCCTCTCCAGGAAAAATCACCCACAGCCGTCGCCGAAGATCTTGTGAATTGAAGCTCATTATCTTAATAAAAGACGATGCTAACAGTGAGTAACACTGCACTGCAGTAACACTTCACAGGCCAATAAAGGCATCAAATGACAGCAGAAAAGGTTAAATAACTTAGTGGAATGGGCTGTAGTGAGGAGACGGCTTTAGGATACAAATGGGCAAACATTCAAGCCTGAATCCCTGGGATCACAAGGCTCCGTGAGACAGCATGGGAGACAGGTACTAACCTGTTGGAATGAATCCTCAAACAGGCTTTTGCGGGACACAGTGATCTTTATGTGCTGAGGCATGGACAGTTGCTGTGGGAGAGAGAGGATTGTTGTTTCAGGTTTGTTGAGCTAATGACACATCAATCCAAAATGCTGCCATTCCTCATTGTTACTTATAAGTACTATGTTCTAACTGAAGAGGTGACACCCACATTTTGAGAAAGACCCAGCAATTACAAATAAATACCAAACATACTCATACCAAAATATTCAGTGGAAAATAACATGGACACACATACCAACATCACCTAGGTTGTTTAGAAATACAATAAGCGGAATAAATAAATGAATCAAGCGTGGCTTGTTTGTTGCCTATTGTGAAGGAGCAATAAATACTGCTTCCTGGTTTAGCAAGGGGGAAGGTGCATGCATATATACTACTGTGCAGATAAAAATGTGGTTTAAATTAATTGGGGGCCACCAGGGCAGGGCCCTGCATTCCCTGCTGCACCTTACCACAAGCTATGCATGTCATCCCATTCTGGAACACCACACTTACCTGACACCAGAATCGGAAATATTGGACTTTGGCTTTAAAGTCACGCACATAGGTGATCTGGGGCCCATTTTCACTGCAAAAAAAGGCAAAATAATTTACGGGGCCAATACATTTTAATTATAAATAATACGTGATAAGGCGTTGAACAGAAAGGTGATCTTCCTGCCATAAATTTTTTACAAGAGTTGTCAGTCTAGGATCAAGGATAACAGCTTTGGACACGTGATGCCAAAGTGGGCAAACTCACAGGGAGGATTTGCCAGTTCGGGGGTCTATGTAGGTGGTGGTTTTCCGATTGTGGTCGACAAAGTAAGGAATGCCGTCCACGGTGAACCTCATCTCCCAGCCGTCAGGCAGCGGCTTTTCGTTCAGCAGCCTGCGAGGCGAGAGGGGAGAAGACAGCTGACGTCAGGGTGGCCTCAGGCAGGGGTGACATCAGGCTTGTTTTGGATCACAATGATACGCAACAACAATGAAACAGAACTGCGTGGCTAATCATTGACAAGGAACACCGGGTATCATGCACATATAAAGAGGCTGGAAGCTCACCCTTGGGTACGAGGATCTTCCCACTGGGTTGTTCTTGTGGGGTGATGGACAAAGTAAACTCTGCCGTTGGTGTCTGTTCTTTTCTCTATGGAAAATTACACAAACACATAGGTTTATATCCTCTCAGTGCCTCGGCCACTGCTTTTGTTTGCAGGTTCTCCAAAAAAAAAACTATACCGAGTCTGCAAAAACATAGCAAATAGAGCTGTTCAAGCATCTTAACATGTTCTGCTAATAATAATTACAGTCTCTTATGTAAAGCACAATTGCACCTGATGTTTTTGCTCCAACTGGATTAACCACACCTGCCGTTAGGAAGGGCTCAGTATAAAATGAAAACAACCGAGTGATTATAGTTAAACACAACTGAAGCCCCCAGTTCCATCAATAATCATTATAAATGCCTGATGTGTGATAATCACCCCAGCCGTGAGGCAGCGGTCCAAGGGGATCAAACTCTTTATTCTGCAAAGCGGGAATCTGATCTTGAAGCTGCATTAACACCAAAGAAAGGGGAAAAGAAAGGACATTAGAGCGTGAAGAATTTTAAATGCTGGGTGTCGTTCCAGTGACCGTGTGCCGCCTCGGGGAGTAAGTCGACTGCAGCATGGAGATAAGCGCGTCATAAGCATAGCTGCCGCACGCCACCCCAGCCCCTCAGACACCTACCCCGAATATGAACCTCTGGTTGAACTGCTGCATGGCGCCCTGCAGCTGGCTGCGCTGGAGCTGCCACTCCTCGTAGTTGCGCACTGACTCCACCGTGGGCCGCTGCCAGGTGGTGGTCCGCGTGATGTGATCCACGTAGTAGATCCGCCCCATGGGATCCACGCGTCTTTCCCAGCTTGTTGGGGAGGGGAGGGAGAGATGGTGAGCGTGGATCCGGTCTGACGTCATACACGAAACTGGAGCACTTTCCCGATACTGTACTGACACTTAGGACCTCAGAGTACAGATACGCTATGGGCTGCAGCATTATGTATTGAATGTGAAGTTGGTGAAAAAAGAAAAAGGGAAAAAAAAACAAAAAACTAAATGAGTTATTCTGATTAAAAACGTGTACCCAGTAGGTAGGGGTTCTGGTCTGTCCCACGTCGTCCGCTTTTCAATGTGATCCACGAAATACACTCTGCCGTTTTGGTCGACTCTCTGCTCCCACCTTGATGTAATCAAAACAACGTGTCACATGACTAAGAATACTCAAGGATAAAGGAGAAAATGCGGGCCTTCGTGGGGGCCGCTAGACAGTGAAACGTTTCCGTGTTTATTGAGGTACTTTTGCCGTTTATTTGTGTGTGTTAGATCAGATGCCATTACGATTAGATTAGATTAGATTTGCTGTCAATGGGCAAAATACAAGTAATCAGACAATGAAATTAAGGCAGAAAGAGAAAGACTGAAGCACTCAGCCACGTGCAGGCAGGGGAGGTCTCACCCGGGGGGGAGTGGGCATGTGCTGATGGGGTTGATCCTGGAAGCGGACGGGGCAACGTTGCCCACCTGCCGCGCCACCGCAGGGCCGGGCTCCTGGACGACGGCGGTGCCGCTGCTGGGCTCCGGAGCCGCCGGGGCAGAGACGCGCGCCAGGGCCTCGGCGCTGGAGATGTCGCCGGACACGGACGAGCCGGTGGAGGCTGTGAGGGGCACCGATTCACAACGCGGCAGAAATGGAGGAGCGGAGACCGAGCCTGCCGCTAGAGCTATTAAAGATGACGACGGATGTCAGCACAGACCTGGGGAGGACGCCGGCCTGTGGGGCTTCGGGGGAGGCGGGCGGGAGGGCCGGGGCGGCCGAGACGACCGGGAGTCCCCCAGCGATGGGGAGGGCGTGCCGGCGCTGTTTGGGGTGCGATCGCCCGGCGAGGCCATGTCCTCCGCACTGTCGGCCGAAGGGGACGCGTCTCTGCTGGACCTGCAACGCAGGCACCCGGCCGGTCATCCGTGACACTGTGACGCAGTGGGAGTCTGGCAGCTTCGTGACCAGCCGACTGGCAAACCGTGTCAGGTTACGCCACCTGCTGCTGTTCCGCTACACTGCCTGTGCCACCTAGTGGCCTGCTAGCATATTCTTTAAAAGCACATAAAGCCCTGCATGCAGGTATGAGCGATGTAATGCTGCTGCTTTTCATTCACGTCTAGGCCAACGGAACACGAATACGTACTTCAGATGATCGCTGTTCTGCTGGGAATCCCCGTTTGGAAGCGTTCCTGCGGAGGAAAGCTAAACGTCAACTTGTATCACTAAACACTTCATTCAACAGTGAGAATGCGCGTGTTTTTTTTTTCCCACCAGTTTCCAGTTTTTTCCAGTTTTAAACACCCCCGTTGCAAAAATTTAAAAATAAACTACATTCATATACACTATTCACTCCTGAAAACAAGCGTCTACAAATGTGATTTCATTTACAGAATAACTCATATCAGAAACATCAAGGTTCAACATTTTAATAGCCTAAAAGCACAAACAGGAATTACATGATAAAAAATAGAGACTTATTCTCTGCTGTATGATTGCAGAGGGGAAAAAAATAGTTATTAGGTAATAATCTGTATTAATAGGAGTAGAGACACATAAGGCCATAAATTCAGTCACGACCACATGACAGATGTTAATGTAAGGCACCCTGATGGCCTAATGGTTAGGAAAGCAGACTTGTAATCAAAAGATTGTGTGTTTGAATCCTCGACCAGCAAGGTACCACTGGGTACCCTGAGCTATAGTTGTTTTTGGCGGCCTGTCTTAATTTTAATTTTAGTCGTCTTTGTGTCAAGCTGTCATTTTAGTTATTATTAGTCTTAGTCACGTCTATACTCATTTTAGTCTAGTCAAGTTTCAGTCAACTAAAACTCTGAGCATTTTAGTCATATTTTAGTCAGAATCATACATGACTATTTTAGTCTAGTTAGTCTATTAGTCAACGAAAACTGAAGACATTTTATTTTAGTTTTAGTCAATGAAAATTGTATTTTAGTCTCTTCATTTTACTAAAGCAATTCTAATCTTTTTTCAATTAACATTTCACAATTAAAGCAAGGTTCTTATTATTATTGTTACCTTATAGACTCAATAATCATCCATTCCAGACACGGAAGACGCTCTGATTTGAATTTATAACATTTATTTTGCCAACCAAACATGTTTGAACTTAGAAGTACACACAAATTTAAATAAAATAAATTAATAAAATAATGTCCATCTTCTTGATACACTGAAGCTGTTTCTGCAATCTAGCACAGGAATAGATACAATGTCGGGACATATGCAGCTTCTGGAAAATCTAACTGTTGTAAATATTAAGTAGTATGTACCGTTGGTACAGTATATACTTAAAGACTTTGTGCGTCATCAGACATTACTGTCTGCTCAAACGAATGTTCTGCATGCTTCCTATGGGTTACTAGTTATTAGCTAGTTAGCAACGCCACTGTGGTAGCATCCATTAGGGCTGTGCGATATAGCAAAATATTTTTATCATGATCATATTAAACGATATTGATAATTATCATCAGTTCAAGTCATTTTATTACTATCAGTGCTCAATTCTTGCTTGAAATGCCCTTAAGAATTGCCCTTAGATTCAGAACATGAAAAGGTTGACTCATTGAATAGACTGAAATCTAATTTCGAATAAATCATATAAAATATATACATTTTGTCATCTGTAACATTTGTGAATAATTTGTCATCTATATCGACATTAAGTTATAAGTTTATTCATTTTAATGCTGGCACAGAAACAGTGCCTTTGGAAATCCAATAAAAATGCTCATTTGGAAAACATTTAACTATCCTTTGTAATTGAGTAAAATGGTGATAACTGAACACTTTTATAAGGTATTGTATACTTGATTGCAATGGGTTTTATTACTCTCCGGCTATATTAATACACCAATCAATATATTAACTAATCAACACAGACAAGCATTAGATTGATATAGGATTGAAATTATATTATGGACCTCCTGCAGCAACATAAACAAGGGTAAATAGTCCTAAAACATTTAAATACAGTCCTGATGGGCCCACCATCTAACCATTGTGACTATGAATAAAGCACCGTCATGCGCCACATAGTGACGTTTCAGACCGCATACATGAGGGTGCTCCTATACGATTATTAAAAAAAAATCAGAATTCGTAATAATACTGTGATTAAAAATAAACAGCTATGTTACTGGTTTATGTGTTTACTATACTGTAGTTTTAATTATATAGCGTACTCTTTCCACTTACTAAAAAGAAAAAAAAGTTTACTTTAAAACAAACTGCTGGGTTAAAGCCCCGTAAAATGCTTCTTCAGAATATCAGCGTGAATTGCGTAAACAAAGAACTAATGAACGGCATGACTGACGGGCTCGTGGAGTGATGTAGGGTAGGCCGGGTTGGATGTCCAACCCCGCCCTCCCGCAGGCTGCAGCCAGAGGCTTCTCCCCGAATGGGAGACAGGAAACAGAAATACTGCATAATAATAATAATAATGCGATTAAACGAGAGGAAATAACGTCTTGTCTTGTTTTCGTCAACGAAAATGAAGAGACATTTTAGTATAGTTTTTATTGTGTAAACCAAATTTAGTCTTGTTTTTATTCGTCAAGTATATTACGTGATATATTTTGTTATAGTTATCGTCACATGACCAGCATTTACGTTGTGTCTCGGTCACGTCAAAAAGGTTCGTTAACGAAGATATTTTGTCAAAAATTTTGTTGACGAAAACAACACTACCCTGAGCGAGGTATCACCCCAAGCGCTGCTCCCTGGGTGCTCAATTAGCTGCCCCTTGCATGTCACATATGGGTTGAATGCAGAGGACACATTTGGTCATTGGGCACTGTGTCGTGGCTCGTCAACAATGACTAATCACTTCACCATAGCTTCATCTGCCTTCTAGCAAACTGTTAATTCAGGATGGCAGTTTTTTTTTTTTTTTGTGGCTTGGCACCTCATACTGATGCATAAATATAAAGAGGCCTTCTCCACCATGTGAGAACATACGATTATGTTATTTCTCTCATGACTGTATTTAGGCATTGCTTTTGTGTTACACTCTAACATTCCTATATCAAAAGGACAGATTGAGAATGAACTGGCAATGTTAATAACTTAAGATTATCACTAAAAAGTGCATGATTAGTACAATCATTAACTGGTGTTACTTTATAGCATGCAACAAAAAAAACATAGCATGGCATTGAGATGTGTCAAGCCTTGGCCACACAGCACTCTCCTGGCAATCCCACATTTAAATCCTGCCTACAGAGAGCAAGAATTATGTACTCACCAATGTCATTTGCGTCCACAGAAGAAAAAATTTCAGGATCGACCTGCATTCCATCAAGGCAGACGCACAAGTCCCCAACAATGTCTATCTGGTCTTTGTCTGTGCTGAGCTGTAAAGTCTGCACAACCTCAGAGACTGAGAGAAAGCAAAGAAATCAAAACTCTCACTTTCGGTACAAGAAGATTAAGGTTTTTTTATTTTTTTTTTTATTTGGGAAAAAAAATATGGAAAAAAAGATTAGTAAAAAGTTCAAATATGTACTCAAATGCTTAAAAGCTTCTATTAGGAAATGCCAGTTTGTCTGAAATTATACAAAATAACATTCTCTAAGCTCTTTGAGGTACTGTCTGGGCTCTAAAGCTGGACTGAAGGGTTGCATGGTTTGAGTCACATGGCCAAAGGGACATGTTGTGAAATTCTGAATGGACTCTTTGTATTGATAAAGTAAGCCTGTTTGTGTCCTTTATGGTTGTCGTGGTGACAGAAGAATGAGTCATGATGCAGCCCATAATCAACAAAACTATCACTCAAAAGATTTAGAGACAGACATTGAATTCCTATGTTCATGACAAAAACAAAACACTGATCACAAGATTAATATAATTAATTAAATGTATAATGTATGATGAATACTTACTTTTCATGTTGTTTGATTTCAGGGTCTCACTGACTTCTAACGTGGCCATTCCTAACAAGACATCTGCTTTCAGAGTTTGGTGACTCCAAACCCGGAACACTAATTTGCTGAATGGAGTGACAATTCTGTGTGGGAAGAAACAATACCCAGGCTTTCAGCTGTTAACTAGTAAAGCAAAGAGAAAACCTGGAGAGCTTTGCCAGTTCTTCAGAAGAAATTCATACAGTAACATGTCTGGTAAGAGAAGAGCAGGGCCATGGTACTCACACTGTGAGAGGCTGCTTCCATTTCGGACTGCTGGTGTTGTTGCATTTCTCGGTCTTCTTTGACTGGCCGTCGACAGCGACTTCCACATATGGACTGGGCCCAAACCAGTTCTTTTTGTTTTCTTTTAGCTTTGCTGATAACACTGGTTGTTCAGAAGGGAAAGATGACATATTAGTTCAATGACTGCCTGTTTATTTTATTACTATGTACCTTTACAGATGACATAAGTGTAAGAACTTTTACAGAACCATAAATTATTCTGAGCGCAATTCAAGGGACATTTCCGAGTGAATGGGCCTTGTGGAACCAGGTTCGGCAAGTCCGAGGGTGTGAGGCTGTACCATTATGTACTGGGCGACCTGCCGCTCCTCATCACTCAAGCCAAAGGGCTGAAATTATGAGGTAGGTGCTTAAAGTGAGCAACGTAACAAATGTCACTCTGATGCCTTGGGCAATGTATTACACTCCCGCCCCCTCACCACCACCACCAACACCAACTCACCGATGATCTGAAGCTGAGCTTTCATGATGCAGCCGTTGACGGGGCCCGTTTTGGCTGAGCTGTAGGCCATGTCAGGGAACGACCTGCAGCAGATGAGAAAAGAACAAGTAAGCTCACAGGAGGAGCGAGACTGCAGGAGGATGGATATAGTCTTTCCATCATGGTTGGTACAGATTCAACATTACACTTTGAGATATTCTGCTGGAATGACATCACTAAGGACGTAGAATTTTATTCAACCCTGCTAATTATGGAAGCACAGAAACTGTTAAATTACTTAATTTAATTAAGTGTTCCAATATTTGTTGTTAATTGAATAAAAAATAAAACCATAAATACATCAATGCCACGGTTAAAAATACCCAGGGTCAACAATCAGACAGCTGCCTTGACATTTTTACAGAAGCTAAAACGTAAGCAAGACTGGAAGAAAAAAAATCCCCAAACACACGGCTGGAACAAGATACATGCTGTTCCTTCGTGAAGCGCACTTTGCATAGTATCTATAATCTAGGGCAGCGTTTCCCAACCCTGTCCTTGGGAAACCACAGACAGTCAACGTTTTTGCACCCTCTCAGCACCCAGCCAATCAGGAACACCAAATGCCTGGTACAGGTGCGCTGGGAGCTGAGAGGAGCTGAGGACTGGGTTTGGAAACACTGATCCAAGGGGTGTGGAGGGGGTGAGAGCACAGGTCCCAAAACTCATTGGGTCTGGTTGCATTAATGGAAGGAATGAAAAAAGGAAATTAACCCTTCACTGTTATGACTGCTGTATATTTTTTAAAATGAATATTTAATTAATTGTATTGTACCCCGTAAGTAAAACAAATGAAAAGAAAGATCTAAAGATCGGCATTTAAAAAGTGTTTCCTATATTCCAGAAGTTTGTGGCTAAGTTCTGGGGATTCTAAAGGCACATTCACGGGGAAGTGAAAATAAGAGGGTGACAAGAGTGTCTTTCGGAAAGGTGTTCCACTAAACAAAGATTTAGTTCAGTATCTATGGTAATGTCTCATGCAGACATGGTGGAGGCACTGGGTCTATGAATAAGCACATTAAAACACAATGATGGAGCTAGCCTAGCCAAAGAAGTGACTGCCACTGTGACGAGCTACGCCCAAGTTCCTCTGGTCAATGTTTGATGCAAAGAACTGAGAAAATAACCCCAATAAAACGAGCCAGAACAACTTATTATCATTATTATAAAAAATTGGTTCAAATAAGATGACCTGAATACTGAAGTGCAAAAAATCCCTTTAAAAACTGTATCCAGGTCAATAAAACTGTCTAAATAAATTCAGTTTTTTTTTTTTTTAAACTAGGCCATGCCCACCCATCATGCCTACTTGAGAAGTATTCTTTGTGATAATTTGTGTAGGCTTTTGGCCATGGTTGTGTAAATCTAATTAAACAAGTTTTTTTTTTTTAATGAGCTGACTCATATTGGGTATAATACACATGGTCATTTACTTCTAAGTAATCCTCCACTTGTAATAGTAATGCTGAAATTATAGTCCCTGCCAAAAAGATAAACTATCACTTCTATCACAAAAATCACCAATAACTCCCACCCCCAGAATGATTCAATGTGTTTCTTTAATTTAGCAAATATGCAACCCTGACAATGAAAACTTATTCAATATTTTGATTCTCTCTAAATTAAAAAATAAATTTTATTGTTACATGGCACTGCCAGTAGTCCACACAAGAAGCACTAAGAAGACTAGTCCAAAGGCCCATGATGACATTTGCAAGAAGTCAGTGCACCCATTTTTCCTAGTTTATCTGAGAGCCTCTGGCAAATGGGAAAATCTCCCTCCTTATGTGAAACACCTTTTTTTGTCAAAGGCTGTTGATAACTATGTGCGTGTGCACATGCAATCATGGCTCAAATCCTCCAAACCATAATTGTTCTTCAGCTTTTATTAGCAATTACCATCAGTTATACAACAATAATAGTGAATTACTAGGTGAAGAGTAATATGGGCCTTTCATTAACATGAATAGGCCCATGAATATACACTCATTCACAATAGACATACAAACATTTGAAGATATAGCATCATTCACTTACTTTATAAAATCAACACATGGTAGTTTTATATAATAAAAAACAAAAAGTTGATTAAAGTTCTTTAAGTTGTCTACATTTCTCAAGAAAAACAACACTCCGAGCAACAATATTTAGCCACAACAAAAACAATCTGTGGTAAGAGCTACTGATATGGAAGAAGTGACCCTAGCAGGAAATGACCTAATTCTCAGGCGCGTTCTGTAATTCACAACATAGCATTTAATTCAGTGAACAAAGTATCCAGTATCACACAGCACACATTATTACAGTGTTGCCTTTAAAAATACATCTAGGCTGCTGCTGAATACACATCAGCAGCTACATAATTACAGTCTAATAAATTACTACAGCAGAACCCAACTAAAACACTGTCACCAGATGGACAAAATACTGTCTATCAAACAGAGATATGTCGTTTATCAGGAGGTGTTTTTAACTGCTCATTGCTTGATCTATCTGCTTATTTGTTTCATTCTCCTACCATAGTTAAGGAACTCCTTACCTTAAGTATAAAGTACAAACCTTATGTATTTCAATCTACAGCAGTGGTTGTCAACCTTTTTTATCCAAAAACTCCCTGTGTCCAGGAAAACACTTGCCCCCACCCCAACACAGATTATGATAATTCACTTATACTTGTTCTGCAATGATGATAAGAATTGCCAATGTCTATTGGTATAAACATATTTTAACTTGGTTACAATGACGTAAAAAGTAACATCTTTTGAACATTACCCAAACAAGGTTTCACTCCATTATGTCTACCAACACTTTGCTCTCAAAACCAAAGGTGAAAGTTTTTTTGTTCATAAACCTATCTGTCAAATGTCATTTCAAATCAGAAACATGATAACAATTAAATGTGCGCTTAACTGTAAATTGCAATGCAGTGGTACCTCGGTTCTCAAACTCACTAGAACTCTAATTTCTTGAAAGTCGAACAAACCAGTTTGACCTAGAACTCGATCTGAATATCAGAACCATGTCGTGAAGTCGAACCATGAACGTGGACTTAATTTAAATTGAATGGCCAGCAAATGAGTCATACTACAATGCAATTCATACTTGAATGTAGTGCTGGGCATTGATTCAAATTTCAAGAATTGATATGATTCCGATTCTGAAGATTTAGAATCGATTATCACGATTCGATCCAATCTGATCCGATCTGATATCGATATGGGTCAGTGTTTTTAAAAGTTTTTTTAGCTGTTACCTTAATTACATGACTGTGTAGTTGTGCAACATATTAATACTAGTAATATATTAACATCCAGTGACAAATTAATGAAGTATTGATAGTTATAGATAGCTGTAAGGACCAATCGTTATAATAGAAACATGAAAAAAAAGCTGACCAAATCCGTAATCGGTCTTCTTCTGAAAATGTCCATTGTCGGAAGTATTAAAGTTTTAAAAATTAGGTTGAATCGGCAAAAATTAAACAATGTCATCTTACTTTGTTTCACCTGCATCGGGGGCGTGTAGTACCGCTGTCACCCGAAGATTGCTATTCACATTCTAAATAGCCGCATTAGCGCGTATTCAGATCGCATTCACATGATAATTTGATTAACAGCGCAATGGTGAAATGCGATCCAGATACGTCCCCATCAGTGCCATAAAAGGGTGGTAGGGACGTGGCCAGTTGACAATGGCTCATTAATACACATGAAAGTTGCTACATATTCAATGAAAGGAGCAAGAAATAGTTACATGAGTGCGGTTTTTATTATTTATTTATCCAAATGAATGTCGCAACTACACCATTTAATCATCTTCATGTAGCCAAGACTTTGCTGATCAGATATCTGGGATCAAAACAAACTGTCAGCATTGCTTACTATGTACTTTTATAATGTTTCTGCAAGTGTTCCAAACTGCATTTTGCAATGTCTATACTTTGATGCCAAATTACAAACTTAACAAAAATCCGACATATCTACAATATAAAGTAAAATAAAGATGAGTGCAATGGCAAAATAAATATATTAAATAATTTATTTGCCATGAATTAGGTTTATGATATTTGAAGAAATGTGTGATTATGCCCCAGTCAGTGAAAGTGTGTTTCCTACCCCTGGGCTCCAGAGGGTTAATGCCTACAATGCGTATGCGTGGTTGTCATCACATGACAGCGTGAAGGAGAAATAGAGAGATGCCACTTACCATTCGTTCCTAGTCGCACTGTTTATTTTTATTTATTTAATTGATTCAGGTATTTTTATTTGGTTTACGTTGCTTTGCAATACTTTTTATAATATGGATGATGTTAATGTTAATTCATCTCTGTTTGACTGTTGTGGGTCTATTTGCACTTTTTTATAAGCTGTTCTTTATTATTAAAAGTTGTTCCGGTGGTGTGATTTAATTTGATTTGTGTGCGCGTCTGTGCGAAAACTGTTCTGGATGTTTATGTTAATTTAATTCTGTTTGACTGCTGTATTTGCACTTTTTTATAAACTGGAGGAGGTTTGACGGTATCAAAAATTGGATACCGCCCAAGCCTAATGCATGACACTGTCAGTTTATGTAGGCTTTCTGAAAGCCAGCATTAAAGCTCCCAGTGTATGTAGAATCTGAAGCATCAGCTACACCTGTATGTAAGGAATATACATACATAACCTGCATTCATGTCTTCACGATTACATGTGTATCACTTTTTCAAAAATATTGCCAAAAAATAAACTGTTCACTGACTGTTGCTAAGACCCAGACTTTACAAATCTAAGCTCCAGAAATAATGCCCACACTCTTTGATGGCTGCACAAAAAGGAGCAATTGACTGCTCTGCTTTGGTGTAAGCACCCACTACAACCTTCCCCTGCCACAGTTTCAAAGTTAATAATTCATCATCGAGTCTAAAGTGAAACAGCCTGCCAGGAAGCATCCAGGGCTTTTGCAGGTTGCTCTGTTAAATGACTCATAGGCCTGATGGCTGTAGGCCACAACAGTTCCTCATTTCTGCTGATCTGGGCAATATTAAAATGCCCCAGGATGTAAAAATAAAACAATTAAGCATCTGAAAATCTTAAATACTGCCAGTGCTGTTTAAACTTGCCTTCCGAATTTAAATGTTATACAGAGAGTTTGTTGACAGAAAACATTTATTTAGCAGATGCTTTTGTCCAAAACAATATACACTTGTGGCAAATATCACATTAAAATTAAACATGCAGGAAAAATAAAGCATCTGCATAAAAAATAAATAAGTGTTGCCAAAAGCCTCACATAATTATCCCCACACATATGGACTATTTTCTTCTGGAACTATTTGAAACCCATTTCAACGGTCTTCATTGCAATGCTACATTTGGTTGACTTCGTTCATACTGGTAACAAGCTCAAAAAGGCCTTAGCGTTCTTTCATTTTGTAGAAAGCTACAAATTTTAAATGAAATACATTATATCAGTGACTAACCCAGTTAATTTAATATTCAGAAGCACAGCTTATCGTTGACTAACTGGTATACAAAGGCAGTTAAACATGAATACAATGCAAGTTCAAAAAATTACAAAAGTTTAGTTTGTCATTTTTCAGAATAACTTTCATTTTGAGAGTGTGTAGTGTGTCCGTTACTTTAGTAAACTTCTCAGAAATTCAAATTATTTGGACTAGTAGTAGATTACTTTGAGCTACTGGTACACCACCGCATCAGGAGAAACAAACCCTCACATCTCACTTCTGCGGGCCGTTTTCATGGACTGAATATTCATCCAGGAAATCTTGACTAAAGCAACAACAGCAGAATCAACATTCCCAAATAACAGGGTAGGCACTTAAAACTCCAGCCACTCAGGTAGCGACGCTGTCTAACTGGGTCAGTCACCCGGCTTTGCTAAATATTTAGCGAGCCACTTTTGCTAACTCAGTGTCAACGTGTTCATTTAATGTGCTTGTAACAGCGCCGAGAGTGCCAAGAGGAGATGCTTGGCTCCCTAAAAAGACCACCTGTAATAAACCTGTTAATCGACATTTACCAGGTGCTTATTCCCCGGGCCAAGCGAACTTCACCCATCCAGGTGGCTAGCTGATAAATCTGACAGGAATCAAGCTACCAGACTAGCTAACGAAACACAGCTAGGCGGCTAAAGGGAAGGCGACAGGGGGAGACGTAGGCAAATGCCCACATGCATGACAGGCCCTCGCTTTTTAAAATCGGCCTACCCGGATCCTGCGAGGCAGAGATTATCGCGGTACGTCCTCTTGGCCCCCCGCCCCGGGTAACTATTTCAGCAGTTGTTAGTTTCTGCGTACGCTAGCGGCTCACTTCAGGGGAGAAACGTCCGCCATCTTCGCGACCTTGTCACGTGACGAGCGAAAGGCTAGCCTTCCACGCCGCGGAAAATAGCGCGAGAATTGGGATACCGAAATACGCGGTGCAAACCCTTTGACTAACATAAGAGTTTCACCTAAGGATAGGCATGCCGTAGAGGAGTTAATATCTATATTCTGAAATTCTTTGTTTTCTGTAGAAACGAGGTGGTCGTGGTAAAATATTACATAATTTGTTAACATTAATGTTTCTCAGCACTTTTTCTTACAATGCAAAAAGTTCCAGAACAAAATGGTCATACTTAAAAATAGCATTTACTTGAATTATTTGAAGATAAAGATAATCTTTATTGTCATTGTCACTGGAACAACGAAATTGAAAATGCACTTCGACTCAATGTAAGACATAAAAAGAGTGATAAAATATATTAAAGATATACATATTGCACTGAATTACAAATTGCACGTACTAAATACTGCATTGACAATAGATTGCACTGAATATACAGACGGCACTGATGAAATATGAAAAATTAACCCTTATGTTTTTTATTCAAAGCCATGATTGCTTTGGGATAAAACTTTTTCAGGCGATTTTTCCTGGTTTTCATAGCTCTGTATCTCTTGCCTGATCGCAAAAGCTGAGAGAGACTGTGAGCGGATTGTGATGAATCATGTGAAATATCCATAGCTTGCTTTTATTATTTCTGTCGTCTTTTACACGCTAAAATACTTAGTTTTTCTTAGTGTTCCCATTCTGTGCCATTTAAAAGTGTATCAAATTGCGTATTGAATAGCAACAAAATACATCACTTTATCTCTATGCGTGTACGTGATTAATAAACTCATATAGAATGTTAATATTTCCCTCTGAGGTAAATTAAATAATATGAAATACCTGCCAGTAAGTCATTGTGTTCCTTGATTCACTATTTTATACATGGCTGCATTGTGTGCTATGATGAATCAATGGCCAAAGTTTTTTGGATGTTTTTTTCTTTAGTAATGGTACTGTAACAGACTGTTCATGTTGGATAGGTGTCTTATTGTGAAGGCATGTGGTTATATGATAGAGGAAAGGAAGGGGAGGTTTCGGGTTGTGACGAGAAGGAGACGGAGTTTGTATGGAAATAGAAAGACCGCGACTTGACTTGAACGTTAACGGGTCTGTTCCTTCCGTTTATTTTCTTTATTACCGTAAAGTCAGGCGAACCTAAATAACCGGCTACAGTAGTCTAATCAAATATATCAAACGCGTGGCATCTATAGCTGAATAACATACGCACGAAATGGAATCTCTGACAAAGAGTTCATAATATTACATATTTCATCATTTCATCGCAAGTTCAAGATCCACACCGCAGGAGCGCATCTTAACTACTTCAATATAAGAAATTCAAGGCTGCATTCGATAGGTGGCGATAAAGCTTTTTCAACAATCTAACGAGATGTGACTCAGCCTACATACTTAAACCGTTACATACTTTGTATGCATTACTTTACTTACTCGTGCGTTGAACAACAATAAAGCAGTAGTCTCCAGCATTTCAACGAGACCTACTTTTACAAAGGAAATAATCTAGAGGTGGTTGTCGCGATGTGATATTATGAATATAAAGGATCAACCGGTTGGCGACCATTGCATAATAAACAAGTGAAAACGTTATCGCTTTAAAATTATTAAATGCAATAGCTATTTAACTTTATAAATAAATATTGGAATTACGGAGATAGATATAAACAAAATGTTTACATGAATTCCAACTTCAGCTATGGAACGATGTTTTAATTCCGTGACAGGCAGTAATGTCTGTAAAGGATTGACACTGAAACCACGGAACGATTCTTAAAATCACGGCATAGATCGACAAGCAGTCATCCTAGCACTTGGCAATGCTTGGATATATCTTACGCTGTGCGGTGTTTATAAGAGAACAAAAACATTTTCTCACTTAAAAAAAACTGTATACAGCAAGCTGAATGACACGTAGGGGAAAGCGGGGTTGGTTGTCTCGGGCAGGTTGTCACAGTCATCATATCTCAGCCACTAAAGGGCGCTGATTAAAACCGTCAATACAGAAATGTTTGTGATTAGTGTCAGATGTGTCATCTACGTTTACAGTGGAGGTGAAAGCAGCTTAACCTTGGGGTGAGACAACTCTTTTTGTTTTTCATATGCAAAAGTAAATTTTGAGGTATCTCTTGTTTTTCTTCCAACTCATTACACTATGGATTGACAGTAAAATAATTAATAACATTTTAAGTATAAAGAGAGAGCTACAATTTAGCTAGGTTTTTTTCTTAGCTAGGCTAACACATGTGGGGACTAGTCTCCAAAAGAGCTAAAAATGTCAGTTGGGGTAGGTTGTCACATTTTTTTCGGGGTTGGTTGTCACGCATGACAACCCCATTGTTGGTATATGGGTCAATGACGTATAAGGATTTTCAATGTACTAATTTTAAAATATAAAAAAACTATTGTAAATACAAAAAAGACTATTTATTGCAGTTGTTCCACGACTAAGAATGTGGTGAGTTTCTTTAGATTTCATAGTGGTAGTAGTAGTTTTCATAGCCTGTGCTGTTTTACATTTGTGCATTTTACATTTACATTTTTAATCTAAAGAGTCTAAAAAGGAACCAATGAAACTTATTTGATGTTTTTATACATGTGAGATATGTTTGGTTTGAAATTTCATTGAAAATATATATATATTTTTAAACTTTTTCAAAATGTATCCATTTTTCATTTTTCCCATTAGAATAACACAGGGACAACCAACCCCATAGGGTGTGACAACCTACAATGGTAAATGCTTCAAGATCAGAGTTTTAATCCTGTGAAACTGATATTGTGAACACAATTTATATTGTCCAAACCTTTAAAAAAGTGTTTCATGAACAACATGAAGTATCTCCTTATATCTCCGTATGTTTCCTCATCCATCCATCCATCCATCCATCCATCCATCCTTTAAAAAGTTACTAGGGTATGTACTCCTTAAGTGAGTAAGGTATCTTCCAAAATGCACAAATATTTTTCGTAGATTTGTTAATTGGGGAGGGGGGGGGTGTTTAGAGCAGTTCCGATCACAGATGTGTAGGGTTAATGGGGGGGGGGGCACTGTGGG
>JAABNY020000113.1:0-13994 GCA_015164015.2 Brevimyrus niger | reverse complement strand
GCAGCTCTGCGTCTTCCAGCAGGACGTGCAGCAGGTGGGGTGGGGGTGGGGCTGGGGGGGTGGGGGGGGGGTTTTGGCCAGTTCCTCTTTTTGCTTGATTTACTCCAGGACCTGCAGGTGGAGAAGATAGATGAAATAACCACCCTTAACATCCGAGAGACTGCAGAGTAATAATGAAACGAAAGCAAACAAAGGGCCCTCCTGGACCAGTATTAAATGGGTTTGATCCCAGTTTTTCACTGGGTCAGTCCCCCAATGCCAGACTCATACATCACTGTGGAAGTGTCAGGCTGATGTTATATTGCAGCACTGAAAAACACTGTGCTGGAGTCACCAGGTGGGGGGAGGTTTGCGGTATGGAGGGCAACTTGCTCCTTCCCAGTTATAGATTAAATTAATCCACTGGTTCCCAGTTCATCCATGTGCAGATCTCACTGTAGTTATCTATAAGTGGTTTCTCCAAATTGCCTATAGTGTGTGAATATATCTGTTATGACATTGTGGAGACATTTTTAATTTTTTCAGGTTTCCACAAAACAAAAAAGGTCTCTTATTTTGTTTGGTTACTTATGGTCGTGGTTAGGGCTGAGTAGGGGTTAAGGTCGCCATTGCTGGGATTAGCGTTTTTCCCATAGAAATGAATCAGCGGTCCTCAAAAAAATATGATTGCATGATGTGTGTGTCTGAGTGAGTGTGTGTGTGTGTGTGTGTGTCTGTTGCCTGGTGCTCAGTGCTTCCTGAGAGAATCCCCAGGCTCACCACTGCCCCACACTCAGTAGGCGTAAAAATGGGAATCACGATGGCTATATAATCAAAAAGGCACTTCGTCAGTAATTTCCTCTGCATTTTGGCCATGAAGCATGGTTAATATCCTCCAACGCCCCCCCAACTCCTGATTGCAAACGGTAGGGCGAGGCTCAGGGTTTGAGCATACGAGGATGAGGATCCTCAGTGGGATCGTGCCACAGCCCCCAGTGCCGAAAAACAAGAGCTGGAGTTAAACAAGCTCAGGCCTGCACTGGGGTTGGGGGTCAGGCATGCGGTCGACTCGGATCTCCTGACTTGATGAATAATTACTATGGCTTGTGTATACTGAGGGCACTGCTGGTGAGCAAAAAGGTGTCATGTGATCCTGTGGCTTTGTGTCTGACTGCAGGAAGTAGGTGTGTGTATTATATATTACAGCGTAAGTGTACTTACCATGCGTGTGTGTGTGTGTGTGAATGAAATGCACGCCAGTGTGTGTTTATGGGCGGTACACTGCTGGCCAAAAACATGGGCCAAACCCAAAACTGCAAACCGTTAATCTTTAAGGGTCTCAACAGAAAATAATTGGTCAGGACATTAGCAAGAATTGAACAAATAGATAATGTAGCATAGCGTTTCCCTTTGATTTCCTTAAATGAATCAGTCTTTTGGGTAAACATGCCGATGGCTTTTTACAGAGAGAAGAGTCCGTTGCGTTCCACTCAGTGTTAATGCCTTCAAACGATCGACCAGCAGGGGAACAACATTTTCAGGCTTGTGTGTGTTTGATGGCAGACCGGATTTTCTCTGTGGAGCTGAAATCTGGCCTTTGACCGGGTAATTTTGGGTTTTGCCCATTTTTTACCCAGGAGTGAATGTGAAATGTCTGCCTGTCTGTGAAAGGTGTATGAAATGCGTGTTAATGCGAGTGTGTCAAAGCCTTTCCACTGGGTTAGGAGCACTAGTGACACCGCAGTGGCGCTTGGCTGGCACCTGGTCCTCCATGGGTCCCCAGGTTTGTGCAAAACATGTAATTTTCCTGAAAGTGCTTGGCAGCAGCAGGAGCCAGCGAGGCGCATTAAGCTGTCGGAGGGGTGAGATGCTTCAGAAACTGTGTGCTGCGGTGAAAGATATCAAATTAGGGCAAATCTCCCTTTGAGGTGGCGAACCTGCAGACAAAATAGGCAAGTTCTGGAGTTGTTGGCTCCTGTAATCAGACATGCAGGTTCTGGGGGTGGGGCGGCTGTGAAACGTGCGGCTGGGACATTTTAGGTGACATTTTGTTGCCATGCAGTCGTGTTGCTCATCACTGTCCGATCCCTGTTTGCCGTCACTCTGTTTGCTGGGGAATTCCTGCGGCGGACATCGCTGCCCTTTATATCCCAGCCCGGGGGGCCGGGGGCTAATTGATTGTCGCCCTCCTATATTTCCGGCTGGAGTGAGGTGCTGTCATGAGAAGTGGGGAGTCTTATCTAGATGGAGGATAGTCTGCTTTGGATCTTCCTGTGGGAAACCCCGAGAAAATTGCCCGTGACCCAAACCCACTGATCAGAACGCAAGGCGGGATCAGATCACAGAGGGGGTGCATCTCTAATGGTGGGATCCAGATCCCCAATGGGGCGCATTTAAACCCCTTCGGGAAGCATCAGGTACATGGACCTGCCGGGATACTTTTGCCCCACTTCCAACAGCCAAAGTTGAAGCGTTCATCTCATTTTACCAATACGAGGAAGATGTCCTCTCAATGTTTTGCCGCACGGGAAGAGGACAGCACCTCTCTGAGAACTAGGCACCATGCCGACGGTCTTTAGACTGTCTAATGGCTGCCGTCAACTTTCATTCTGAAGTGAAATATGAAATAAAAGCCACGTCGTGCAAACAGAACTCATTGTTGCCGCAGTTCTGCCGCACGGGTATTCGACTGCCGCTTAGACATTAATGATGATTTATGATTTCGGCAGGATTTTTTGGGGTTTATAATGGCCGTGTGGACCAAGCAGCTTGTTTATTTTATGCACATTGTTTGTAAATCAGATGCTGACCCAGAACAGCCCCCCCCCCGAGGCTGAGCACCCGGCTCATGCTTAAACATTAAACCCGGCGTTGCGTTTAAGGCTGTGCTGTTTACATTCCTGATGGTTTATTGTCGCCCCCTCGGAGTCATCCTCATTCAATAGCTGGAAATCACGTTGCTCTGTGGACACCTCCTTAGCTTGGGTGGGGGGGGGGGGGCACACACCTCCAGTTCAAGGTCAGAATAATTTGCACTTGGGGAATGGGGGGGTGGGGCGTAACAAAGCTCGTCATTTTAATAATAAATCGGGTGAAAATGGTTTCTGAGATTGAACCTAGATGGAGGAATGGTAAAGCGATTCTCCACTTGGCAGGCCGGTTTGGAGTGATAAATGGAATGCCCTATAATACACAGCTGATTCTCTTAGCAGACGTCGTTACCTAGGGTGCTCTAAATTATTCACGTTTCACAGTAATTGAATTTGCATTCGTCGGTTTTTATTGAGTCGCCCGAGTTAAGCGCCTTACCTTTCGCGAGAATAAGAGAGCTCTGTGCTTCTGCTTGTCTTCCAGCCAGCTTCTGATGCATGCATCCTCATTATGTAACACTTCTGCAGTAAGAGCTACGCCATGACCTCCTGCTGTCATAAGCTTCAGCTCACCTGTAGCTGTTTCCCTAAACTATAGTCTATAGGAGGCCAGGTGACCAGGTGTTTTCGTTTTCTGGGAAATGCCTTTTCTGTACCACTTTTTCTTTTCATAAAAGAATCTGTTTCTTCTTCCTCGTCCACAGTGCTGGTGTGAAACTGGCAGAGCTCGTACTTTTAGAGTGTCCTTCAAGTCTCGGGGCAGATGCCGGCTTCGAAGCGGGACTTCCAGAGAAAACTGGAAAGATGTTGCCGATGCCACAACTTGCCAGGGTGACGGTTTATGGTACGTTTCCCTAGTGTGTGCCAAGGAGCATTTAAGCTGCGCCAGCAGCCTCGAAGCACTCAGCCAATTTGGTGTGTTTGCTTTTGTGTGTGTGTGTGTATATGTGTGTGTGTGTATGTATACCATCTGCAATACATTTATGCGTAGTTATTATGCTAGTATATTACCCAAACCAAGCCTCACTTGCCTATGAACTTTCCTTCAGGCTAAATTCTTTTAAAAGTACATCAGCAGTCACTGGGACTTGAACCAGCAGCCTTCACGTTATTTTTTTCATCATTAACCACTACCTGATGCCTCTACCAGTGATATTCAATCCTAAAACTCTGATAGGCAGATGGGGATTGACTAAAGTCATAGACGTAATGCAAATGAGCAAAACAATCCATCCAACGACACCAATGTCGGGGAATTGTCTTTCAGTGTGTTTTTCTTGCATTCTGTGTTTACACGCCTATATTTTAGGTGCATAAATCTCATCTAGTATTTTTGCAGGACCGGCTAAGGTTGTCTGTTGACTTCGACTTTCTTGTATGCAGCATGACCAGAAGGAAGCAGCCGGTAAATGCTGCTTGGTAAAAGGACCTTTGGCAGAGCCGTACCTGGGTCCACAGGGTGGATCTGTGAAGCATATGTGCAGGGAAGTTCACCACTTCCCTGCAGGCTGGCCGTGACGCTCTCGCCGTGCTGAGAAGAAGTCTCCTCTCCTGCCACCACTCTGTTTGGTCTTCTGTCGGTTCTGCAGAATAGCCTTCCTGGTATGACTAACCTGCTGTGCAAAAAAAAAAAAAAATACTGAATACAAATTTTGTCATGTAGAACAATAAGCTAATTTTAAGAATAGCTATTGCAAATAAATTGATTTCACATGTACATATTATTTATGTTCTACTGGAAATGGATAATTGGTCTCTCGCAAGACAGATGACGGCTGAAAAATAAATCGCTAATGGAGTTTTGCCGGAACAAGCTGTTTAGTTTATCCTGGTAGCTTGAAATTTTCTCCACGAATTTCAGCCATCTGTCTTTCAAGTGTCCTAATGGGATTAATGCAGGCTTTTAAAAGTATTTTTTTTTGTACTTTGTTCACTGTACAGAAGTGGGGGGGGAGTTTTTTTTCTAAAACCAACAAAAAGCTTCTTGTCAAATTTGAGATTATAAGTGTAAAACTCTTTCATCAACACAGGTTAAACATTTCAGAGAGCTGCTTCAGGTCATACATTGTGGAGCAACAGCAGGACTGTAATGGCTTTGTGATATCAGTGGCCAAAGAGTTTGCCTAGCATGCCTCTCCTGCACGACCTGCAGTGACCTCTGTGTGTCTTTCCAGCACTGCATTATGGAAGCAGTGGACAGCTCACAGTTCATTTGCACCTGCTTGCTTCCACATGGAAGTAGCACAACAGGACCCTAATACCCCTAGGAGCTGAAACCAGCCTCCATTTGGCTTTCTCGTGAAAAGTGCCTATACACATTTGTCTGTAGGCCATAAATATATCCACCTGTTAATTTTCTCTTTGCTTTTCCTGGTGAGGGTTATGCTTACAATGTAGCCAGAGGGAATATAACCTATATTTGTGCATTATGTTGACTGGGAATCTTGAAGTGAAAGGAAAACCACTTTAATTGTCTGATCTAAAAAAAAACCCTACAAGTAATGGAATGTAAACCAATCAAACTTTATTAATAAAATCCTGAGTTATATCCATGTTTATTAAAAGAAAAGGTTATATCTGAGTTTAACAGCAAACAGTCAAGAGAACATGACTTTATGCACTAAAAAAGACTAATCTAACTTAGCCAGGTAACCAAAACCATCGCTATTGCTGCGGTGATGATTAAGACTAATGGAGCAGAGGTTTCCCATTTATCATCGTGGTTTTGGGGAAACGGACGAGGACTTTTCTCACCTATTGGTTGGGGAACGAATTAATACCAGAGACGTGCACCAGGGTCAAACCAGCAGCCATCAGCAGCAGATTGCTATTTTCTGGGTGATTTGTATTTGAATACAGGCCTGCCATGCATCTGGAAGAAGGGGAACCTCACTCCTCGCACACGTTCTAGGGTCCTTCAGGACCAGCAGTAGTCAAGAGAGCGAAGCGATAGCCATCTGGCATGCAATCGATACTAATTGGCTTGTCTCCTAAAAATGTAACAAAAATAAATGTTTAAAGGAAACTTTAACAAGTCCCTGGCAGCTTGCAAAAATCCCATAGGTTAATGGTGCATAGCCATCAATGCAGCAATAGATTCTGAGGCAGAAGAAGATTCAAAGATTTTGACATTTATCTCAAGGCTCGTTGGGATCTTCTTAAACGTCACACCTGTGAATCCAGATTTCTCCATGTGCACATATCTCTGGACATGGACAGTTCAACATCATGTAAATATTTTTAAAGCCAGTAATACTTACTTCTGCTGGAAATGGTTAACTGGTCGCTCAGAAGACAGACCAAATATATGTTTCACTGGGTACCTTAACTAAACGAACTAACTAATTAATTTAGCTTCATTCACCCCCCCCCCTCAATAAATAGACCTTTTCATTTAAATTGCTGAAGTGTACTGACCATTGTGAGCAGAAGGTGACTTGTGAGTTTTAGCATTCAAGGATTTTACCATGGTAGAAGCACTGTTGGTATTCAAATAAAATAACCCCCAAACGAGCTTGATGGGCCGAATGGCCTCCTTGCATTTGTAAATTTCTTATGTTCTTTAAATATATAAAGTATAAATCAGGGCCACTGATGAGGGGAAACCAGGTCAGTGCTGCTCAGGCTCTGGGTGAAGGGGGTGGGGGGGAAAGTCCCTCTAATCTTAAAATGATCTACTGGATCAATTAGTCAAAAATGTATATTTATATTTAGAACTTATTATTTAGAATTTAGAATTTGGTGATCAGTGGTCATTGTCAACACACCACAGCGCAGCACACAGTGTGCAACAACGAAATGTGTCCTCTGCATTTAACCCATATGTAACTTTTGTGACATAGCAGGGGGCAGCTAATTTAGCGCTCGGGAAGCAGTGCTTGGGGACGGTACCTTGCTCAGGGTACCTCAGTGGTGACTTGCTGGTGGGGGATTTGTTAAACATTTATCTTGTTATTTTTAATCTTCCCAATTTTCTTTGATATAGTGGTCAAAAGCAATTTGCAAAAAAAATGCATAAAAATTACTTGGTCCTGCTCTTTTAGTGCCAGGCAAGCAAACTCGTGATGTTTTCAAAAGCGATGCCCTACAACACAGAAAAAGCAGCAGCAACATATTTAGTGTTGGAGCAGATTTTTCTTAAATGTGCCTAAGACGTACAAGAGTAGTAGAAGATGAATTTTTCTGTGCCAGGTACAAGCAGAAGTACCAGGTCTTATGATGGGTACAATGGCACCCAGCACAGACCGAGGCGGCCTGCACAGTGCTCAGCACAAACTAAGGCGGCCTGAATGGCATCTGGCACAAACTAAGGCGGCCTACACAGCACCCAGCACAAACTGAAATGGCCTGCACCGCACCCAATGCAGACCGATGCGGCCTGAATAGTGCACAATACAAACTAAGGCGGCCTACACTGCACCCAGTACAGACCTGCATAGCGCTCAGCACAAACTGAAGCAGCCTGCACAGTTCCTGGCACAAATTGAGGCAGCCTGCACGGCACCTGGCACGAACTGATGGGCCTCCAGACCAACATTCAATATGGCAATATGGCATCACAACCCAATGTACAGAATGATGATTTAATTTTCATACATTTGTTATTGCCTTTCTTATTCTTAATGGTCTTTCTTATTTAAAATTTCATGATCAGCAGTGATTGTCGACACGCTTCATCACAGTGCCCAACGACGAAATGTGTCCTCTGCATTTAACCCATATGTGACATCATGACATAGCTGGGGGCAGCTAATTCAGCGCCCGGGGAGCAGTGCTTGGGGGCGGTACCTTACTCAGGGTACCTCAGTGGTGCCTTGGTGGTTGGGGATTTGAACCAGCAATCTTTCAATTACAAGTATGCTTCCCTAACCAGTAGGACACCATTACCCATAGACCATGGGATAAAACCCACCTAAACACAATTACAAAATTATATACAATTATTTCCAATTTCTCCATCGTTTCCTCATGTGACATGTTTTGAAGGAATGCCTCTGATGGTCATTTAGCAGGGCTATTCAACTCACAGGCCTCAAGGGCCGAGCCCTGCTGATTTTCCAGTCTTCCTACACACGTGAGCCGGGTATGAAGGCTCTGACCAATCAGAATCAGTAATTATTAAACTACCTGGGAGAACCGAAAACATATAGCATAGGCCGAATTAATCTTGGGTCTTCATTATTTCGCTATGTGTGAGCCTAATCTTTCGCTTGGCTGCACTGCCATCTACGGTTTGGAAGAGTTACTACAGTCCTGGCAACTTTCCTTCCACGCCACACCTCCAGAGGTCACTGCCAGAAACAGATATTTATCTTACCAACCAAATTAAGATAAGATTCAAATTAATCATAATTGTTATATTTGGCTCCAGATCCAGAATAACACTCAAAGCAAAACCATAAAAGGTATTAAAGCTATGCTGGTATGAATATTTTTAAGGATGGTTTCAGAGGTATAAAGTAACGATTTTAAAGCAAATGAACATAGCCAGTATTGTGTTAGTGGTGACAACAAACAGTAATTCTATACATTTGCTTCCATATTTTATATCCAAAAATAAATTATGTAGAAGAGACAGTCTATATGTTTTTATTTTAACAGTGAAAAAAACAAAACCAAATGTACAATATCCTCCTGAGATCAATAAAATTGTGAAAAATACAAAAAAAAAAAATTATAATAAAGTAACTTTAAAGTGGTACCGTTTTAAAAATAAAATTTCTGACCTGGTGCTTTCAAGAGTTAGCATGGCCAGTCGTGTTATACACCATTCCCATGTCATATTCCCGGCAGTGAGCATTGTTGTGCACAACTGAACATAACTTCACATAATATCAACATACGGTAACTGTTTCTGTATTTCTGATGTGTGTGGCAACATGCAGGTACAGAAAACATACCAGAATATTTTGCTGGCATAAACTTACTTTGTATACCTGAATATAGTAATCTCTGAAGCATAATAATATTTAGCATTAGGGTACTTGCGTCCAGTTAATCTCCGGAGCGATCACCGATTTAAAAACAAACACAGAATATGGGGAAACCAAAGGTATTCTTTGAGGACATACAATATGAATGACAGTCAAACGCAGATTATCATTTTAAAAGATAAGTACAGAATCTGTATCATTTTCAGTGGAATATGCATGGTCAATATAGATGCAATTATAAGGCCAGCATCAGGTTTCTTTAATTTTCTCAGCAATATATACACACGATAAAGCTGACATGTGGAATACGCAGTGACCGTACGAGGGGGGAATCCTGATGGAAGTTTTTAACGTTACAGCTTCAGATGCGTAAGGATTTTTATGTGAAAATTCAAACCCACAAGACAAATCTTGTGCCGTTTTTAGCCCCGTGTTTCAGTCTGCCCGGAATATAGATTTTTTTCACAGACGAGATAAAGAGACCCCAACTCATCCATGTGTCCAACAGAGAATGGAAGGTCCCCTCTTCCTAGTCTCGAGAGGGATCACAGTCTTTTTTTAAAACTAGATTTTCAGAGTCCTGGATTCAGAACCCATTTAAGCTCCTTTTGACCACAATGGTGGATAGCTGAATGTTCTTGTTGGTCAGCTCCTGTTGGATGTCGAGACTTGAATTAGTGTCCATTGGTCTCAGGAGCAGGAACAGGTGTTGGAGTAGAGGACCGGGAAGTGACCGGAACCTTCTCTGCGGCAGGGCTGGGCGCGGGGGCACTGTCGGCCTTCCCGGTAGCCCTGGCAGCCGCGGCGGAGTGGGCCTTAGGCTGGGCCTGCAGACCCGGGCTGCAGATCAGGTGGTGTCTCTCCCAGTCCTTGTGCTGGCAGAAGGAGCCGCAGTAGCGCGCAGCATTGCAGCCGCTGCACGTCTCGCTGGCCTTGCGCCCGCAGTTCCAGCAGCACTGCAAAGTGAGACCCAACAGACTGTCACTGCAATGCTTTTCCCCAGTGGAGTTACGCAGCCCTGAAGTCTGCAAGCTGCAGGTGAATAACTCAGAGATAACCCATGCCTCCATCTCTTCTGAACGTGCGTGTGTGTGTGTAGTGTTCTGCTACTGTGACATTATTTATTGTGGTTCATGTCGTCTTAAAGACGAGGATTGACAAAACTGGTACGCAAGTACGCATTCACCTTTAGAAGCGACACTGCCCCTGCATGTGACGGTGCCGGCGTGTGTGTGCGTGATCGTCACCTCGCTGGAGTCCTCCTGCTCGTTGATGACCTGGAAGGCGTCCTCAGTGGCCTTCCTCTTGGCCTCGGCGAGGGTCCTCTCCATCTTGGCCCTCTCGGCGGCGATCATCTCGAAGGCTTTCTGCTCAGCCTCAGCCACGGCCTTCTGGACCTCGTCCATTGCCTGCCGCTTCACTTCATTGACAGCCTCCTCTGTGGTGGGGGTGGGGGGGGGGGGAAATGCTGTTAAAGTGCTGCCTTGGTTCAGAGGAACGCCCCTCCCCTGCCATACTACAGGTTCACAGAAGGTCACTCGTTACACAGCATCATGGCCACCATCAATAAGTGTTTGGAACACTAACTATTAACCTTTACTTCCGGATATAGACAAAACTGCTGCGAATTAAAATTTTATTAAAATCGCCATATCAGTCCAGTCCCTAGATGATGAAAATACAGATTTACAGATTAGGAGGCAAAATATTTGCTGGATTTGTGTGTGTGTGTGTGTGTGTGTGAGAGAGAGAGAGAGAGAGTGTGTGCATGTATTAAGTTGTAATAAAAAGAGCTTTTTGACGTTGTGGGATCCATTTTTCAGGTCCTCACAAATTTCCACCACAGAAATCATTGGAGAGCTATAATTATACAATCACAAACCTGTGTGTGTGTGTGTGGGGATGAAGTGTTTCAGTGCTTTAAAAGTTTAACTTATGATACTTTATTAATTATCAGTATTACATGTGACTTATACATTTATTTATACAATTTATACATTTATACAATTGTGAGGTTTTGTACATTTAGAAATGATTAGACCAAAAGCTGTCCAAAACTGAACAGATCATGTCTGAGTGTGAGCACAGACTTGGGAGACACCCAGGCGGGTTAAGGTGACACCTGAAGGGGGATTCCCCTGCAGAAACAGCTCTCTAGACAGGCTGACCGGGCCGGTACCGCGGTCCTGCCTCTCAGGCTCTCACTTATCCATCTAAACCCTTTTTAGAGCTACGGCTCAGCCCCTGGCGACCAGATGACTGATCTCAGATCAGACAGACTGGCCCTCGAGAGAGCAGGAGGCAGCCTGGAAGCCTCCTATGCCGCCCCCCCCCCCCCCCCCCCCCCACCCCCCCCACCTCCCTCCCCCCACCCCCCCCCCCCCCCCCCCCCCCCCCCCCCCACCCCCCACCCCCCCCCCCCCCCCCCCGCGCCCCGAACCCCCCTCGGCCGCCCCCCCCCCCCCCCCCCCAAAATCTTACCCCCCTTCCTCCAAACCCCGTCCGGCACATACGCAGAGCCAACCCTCAGCACAAAGTCCCTCTGGCTTTCTGTTGGGGCAGAAGAAACGGCATTATTAAGAGGCCCTGCAGCCGTGGGCGGGTGGCACGTGACGGGCGCCGCGGACGAGGCCCGCTTGGACAGGGGAGCCTGGCAGATGGCTTGGAGCTGGGGAGCGGGGCTTGTTTTGCGAGACGACAGCTCTGCCTTCTGTCCTGAGCTGGATCGGACCCACTGGCACCTGCCGCAACCATGTACCATGAGCGAAGCTCCAGCCCCCTGTGCTGTGCCAGCGACGCCCGCGCTCCCCTGGGGGGGGGGGAGGGGGGGGCTCAATGCCTCCGTGCTGCACACTGAATTCCCACAACATGGTTAACAGCAGAACTGTAATTCTAGCTAAGGGTGATGTCAAGCTTTAAGATTCCTTAATCTTCCCCCCTCATTTTTGGGGGAAGTATTACGATTATTTCTACCATGACATCCGTAGAGAGCAGCCCTGCTAACATTCACGAGTGCAGGATGACAATGTTCAATGTTAACTTTTAATGCTCAATGATAAAAAAAATTATTTATTATGGATTTATAAAGGAAAACTGTTGAGGAACCATGCTACATTAGCTTCAGCCCACAAAATCTCTCCATGTTACATAGAAAAAAAAATACTCCTCCACTATGAATCATTATTTTCGAAGAATATAATTCCTGCCTTAAATGGTCAGGAGAGAGAACATGGGTACTTTTGGTACTTTGGTACTTGGAACGCAAAGGACAGTATTTTTTCCTCACATGATTTTACAGTTGCTTCCGGGATAGGGTCCGGACCCCCCGCGACCCAGTAGGATAAGCGGGTTGGAAAATGGATGGATGGATGGATGGATGATTTTACAGTCAGTGAACCATCTGCATGTTTAAATTCTACTAGCCGTTAGCACCTGCGTCATTAATACTGTTCCTGCTTATTTGTTCTGATGCTGGTGTTTAGCCTGGCTGAGTGTCCCTCCCCACGACGGGCTCTCACCGGCCGGTCCTCCATCGCCCAGCCGCGGGCTCTGGGCTTTGGGGAGGCTGGAGCCGCTCTTCCCGGCCTCCTCCTGCTCGCTGGAGCGCCTCCTCCAGTAATGCAGCTCCTGTCGATCGGCCTCCTGACAACGGCGGAGCACGCTGACCGAACGCCGCGTCTTCTCCACCATGTCCACGATGCAGTTCAGCACCTGCAGGGGGCGCCGAGTGTCAGAACACAGACACCCACGCGCAACGGGCCGGATCCCATACGGCATTATGAGGTGCGAAGTTTGTGGGTATTTTTATAAAAACAGACAGAATGTTTCCTATTCAGATCACTATGAGTTTGCATCTGTGCTTATACCTTCGCTGCTGTATGCATACGGATTTGCCCCTTGGAACAATAAAGTGCATCGTAAATGACTATGTAGGGCATATTGTTAAATATTATAATCATTCATAATTGTATATATTGTATTTACAAAGCATTTGTTAAGAATATCAGCTGGAGTATATAAATACTTTAGCATTTTTTAGCATTTTTCTGGCTTCCTGATTAAAGCACAAACAAAGGATCGTGTTTCCTTCATGTCCCTGCAGTGTGACGGATCGCTTCTTACGTGATCGAGGTGCCTCCACTCGTCGGCCCACTCTCTCTCCGTTAGCCTGTGGTCCACGGGCTCCTCGCGGAAGGCTCCGTTGGTGCCTGATTAAAAACACACACGCACACACAGTTCATAATAGCCCCATCATTGTGGGGAATCTCCATTCCTATGGGCATAGCCCTAATCCCAACATAAAGACCTTAACCCCTGCCCAGCCCTGACCTTAAAAATAAGTAATCAAACAACATACGAGGACTATTTTTGCTTTTTGATTACATTCTCTGATAATTTTATAAACTGAGGATTATATTTTAAGATTGGAGGTTCATATAATGGGGACCTGAACAATTTTATCAGAAGCAAAAAAGTAACAGGTCTGACAGTATTGTGATGACATTTGGTCCCCACAATGTGCTAAATGCAAACGGGCACACGCACGCACACCATAAAAATGGTGTGACTTCAGCCATCCTGTTCACACTCTCTAAGTGAGAAAATGGGGGTGAAAGCCTTCATGGGCCACGTTTGGGGAAACGGCTCAGAGAGCCGCCCCCCTGGAACCAAAAGAAACTGAAATCGAAAGAAAAACTAAAATCATTAATCTTTCTCCTTTTAGCCCGAATTCGCCATCTGGACTAAAACGGCGAGAAAACCGAACATCTCGAGTTACTTGAGTATATTGTTGTCTGAATTACTGAAGGGTTCCGTGTAGATGAAGCTGATTCAAAGTGCCCCTCTTTTAGGCCACGCCGCGTGCCTTCTGGGTTCCAGCGATCACTCAGCACTCTCTCCACTCCCCCCACATTAGGCTTGGTGAATAAGATTTTCCATTTCTGGGCACTGGAGCACCTTCCTGCGCTGGCACAGGGCACAGCGACGTGCGGCTCTCCGCACGGTGGCCTCGGAACAGCAGACCTCCACCAGGGCCCCACTCCAGAGGAGAAGGTCTGTGATGAGAACCAGACCTCTGGCACCAGGCCCCAGCTCACATCTGGGAGTCAGCTGTCAGCGCCCATCCCCCCCCCTCCCCCCCCCCACACCCCCCCCCTTTCCAATCAAACCCTCCCCCCCCCACCTCACTTACGTCACTGACACAACCCCTGCG
>JAABNY020000112.1:1585019-1598086 GCA_015164015.2 Brevimyrus niger | reverse complement strand
GGGGGGGGGGGAAGTGGTAGTCGGTGCAGCGGAGGGGTGCGGGGGAGGGGGAGGGGCGGGAAAGAGAGAGATGTGCATGCATGCAGTGAAGGGGTCAGGCTAAAGCCCTAACAGGGAGAACACAGTACCACCAAGTGCTGAATCCTGACCGCACCCATGGTATAGTATATGTGCATGGTATAGTATATGTACATGGTATAGCCCTGACATGGACACGACTGTAGAGATGTCCTGTCCAGCCAGTCCAACGGGATAGAGATAGGGGTACTTGACTAAGCACATGTGTTCCATCCATCCATCCATCTTCTACTATTATCCTATCGAGGGGCACGGAGGGTCCAGAGTCCAGAGTGGATTGAGGACTATTCTGGAGACTAAGGGTGCAAGGCGGGCAGCAACCCAGGAGAGGGCACCGACCCACTGCCGGGCAACACGCGTGTTCATACACATTACACACTTACTGTCTGTATTTACCTGTCAAAGCAAAGACCCAGTTTAATAGACCAAGCCAGGGTGGTTAATCATACACACACACACAAAATTATGTACTGTGCTGTACAAAAGTCTTAGGCAGTCAAGGAAAATTCTTTAAATAATGTTCATGTTTGTGTAAAAATTATGGTATTCTGTCTGTCAAAGTGTGTGAGCTTAGCCATTCGAAAACCTCTCCTAAAATCACCACAGTACTTGCAGAAATCATCCAGTACACCAACATATTTTGACTGCACTGCTAGCATACTTAAACAACTCAATAAGACATTGATTAATTAATTAATTAAGCTGGTGGTGAAACCTAATAAACCCGTGGACCGGCTGAGGTGCCCGTGAGGAGAGGCGGGGGGGGCTGAAGCGGTGATCATCTAACCAACCAGCAAGGTATCAGCGAACTTTGGGGGAATAGAAAAAAATATTTAATTTTTATTATGTTACTCTTAATTTGCCTAGTCTATAATGTTACGTGTGTTTTTTGTTCTGAGCAAATATATACCTGCTACCTGGATAAATAGCTTTAAAAATTTCCTTTGCCTAAAACTTTTGCACAGTCCTCTCTCTCCCTGTGTGTGTGTGTGTGTGTGTGTACATAATGAGAAAGACAGTGAACAATATGAATAACAGAGTATCTATTCATGCTGAAATGATGGATACCGTATTACCGGTTCACGAGCTAGTCACCTGGAACATATTGTAAAAAGTAGTAATTAACTCTTACTAGTGCCTTTTAACTTTCAATTAAAAGCTAATTAGAAGTTCATCTGTAATGGCTCATGACTGAAAGGCTTCAACATAAATAAAACAATTAGAATGAAGATGGCAAACGAAAAGCAGTGGCTGCCCAAGGCCTCTGAACGCTGTGTTCGATCTCCCTGTGTGTGGAATGCAATCAGTTTGCCGGAAGGCAGTGAGCACTGGAATGCATATTTAAGGTTAATTAATTTTAACAGACCTCTAAGACACGCGTCAATAGAAGCATGGAATGACGTATAGAACACTTTTAAATGAAAGAACACATCTGTAAGCAAATATTGCCCATATCCTGTTTATACTGACATATTTTATATCGCTTTATACTGCGCTAAAAAAGGTTCCCTTCCATATGCCGCAAATAAAAATGAATTACAGTTAAACAGAAGCATGTGAGTAAACAACTTCTGCGGGCTATTTGTGATTTCCATGCCCCGTTAAGTTTTGATTTAGAACATTAATAACGCTAATTAAACATTAGCACTATCGAGTAATCGAGAGCCCATTTGTGTTGTGTGATGTCTATCCAAACTGCACTTGGACATTTTTGATGACGCAGGTAGACGACTCGATCTGTTAAGATTAAGATTCAGATTAAATATTTAAATGGATTTCATTGGTCCAAGGGGGTGTATTCAGCAGTAAGAACATAGTGCGCAGACAGTATACATACGGCAACACCGGAAACAGAACAATATAAAACACTATATATGCAGTAAAGGCATATTCAAAAGGTCCTCAAACTGAGGATCAAGGCTGGTGTTCTATCGACCAATGCTACCTATCGAGACATGCTATCGAGCAGTTCCACCATCTTGGGATTAGGGTTAGGTTTTAGGGGTTAGGGTAAGAGTTTCAGAGTTTTTTTTTTTTGCAGTTAGGGTTAGAAAAAGGATGGCATCAACATATGTTTTTATGACAGGTCTGCTCCCCACAGGATAGGAAACCACAGTTCTTACGAACTAGTAGCATATTTCCTACTTTCCAACAGCTTGGTGTTTCACCCTAAGCCCCAAATTAGGGTTGGGGTTAGAAAAAGTATGGCATTTTCAGGCATTAGAACGTGTTTTTATGACAGGTCTACTGCCCCTTAGGATAGAAAACCACAGTTTAGCATGCTTTACTAACATATTTCCTACTTGCTGACAGCCTGTTGTTTCACCCTAATGCCCCAAATTAGGGTTAGCAGATTGAGGCTAGGATTAGGGTTAGAAAAAGTATGGCATGTTTAGGTTCCTATCCTACGGGGGAGCAGACCTGTGAGAAAGACGTAAGTTGATGCCTAAAGTTTAGCATGCTTTAGTGGTATATCTGCTACTTGCCCAGAGGTTGTAGTATCAACCACAGGTTGCAAATTATGGGCTAGAAAAAGTATTACATTTTCAGGCAACATTTGTTGCTTAATACTGTACTGTCACTTTATCAATTATATTACCTTACCTTGTTAAACTTTTTAAAAACTTATTTACTAGCTTTTAAATGTAAAACTTTCTATTGTGACTGTGCAGATGATTATATTTGTTCTTCATCGTTTCTGAATGGGTTTCCGAAAGCCACAGTTTAACAAACCTATTATCATTGTGTGTAATAACACTAAAAGGCTTCCAATTCTAATGGTGAACACCTGTGCAACTTGGGCTGCGTGAAATGGCACTATTGTCATCTCACGCTAATTGTAATTCTCAGCATCGTTACTTGTTTGCATATTTTCGTCAAAGAGAAGGAAAATTGTCAGGTATTACCATTGTGAAAAATGAGTGAGAAGTTTTGAAAATGGAAGATCGAATCAGCCTAATGGAAAAATAAAAATTAGCCATGTTTTCTTATGTCCCCAGTCTTACCTTGAAGTTTAGAGTAATTTGTTTCGGTATTTCCGTGTGTGAAATCTGTTTACATATTTCTTTCCGCTATTGTCATTGTAACCAGGATTACTGAAACTGAAAAGGCTCCATAACAAATGTCTAGAACACTATGTGATGGAAGAGAATGAATGAACGACTTGGAAAAAGAACGACCTTGCTATTGTGTAAAGTTCATAAAAATTAGATTAATTAAAATGGTAAAAAAGGTAAAAAAGAACGCGTTTAATTTTTCATTTTTTAAATGAATTTTAGTTGCTGTAGGTTAATTACTTTTCTCCTTGCATAAGCTTGAATCTGGATTGCCTTCTGCCTCTGATGACTTTGATCACTGCCCATCAGCTAAACAAGATATGCGACAAGGTATGTTCTAGACTCATTCAAGTACACTATTTACACTGTTCTTGCATTGGTAAAGATGTCAGCCTTATATGAAGTAAATAAAAGTATATATGCATAGGTCCATAACATTAAATACATTTCTGGAATTTTCAAGTCTAAAAGTATGTTAATAATGTGCATTAAATATTTCGGCTTTTAGAGTAACAGTAATGGAAGCATCTATGAAACGAGTTCACAGATTGACATCGTTGGAGAGTCCTCAAAGGTATAAAAAGTAATCAGTTTATTAATAATAAATAATAATGGAATTTCAATATTAACTAATTTAGAACATATTGCTGCATGTATTATCTTTACCAGTCAAGTCAGTGTCAGGTAATACCAGTTTGTTACAAACCTGCTAGGTTTAGGGAGAGTCAGGCAGGGCGAAACTGAGCTATACGGGAGACAGGGAGATTCAGCTCGGTATCTTTGCGTCAGCAATACCTCGCACTAGACTGTAATGTTGTCGGGCTTATCTAACGTGGAGTCCCGGTATTGGTCCACCGGCCGGGCGTGACATAACCCCCCCCCCCCCAGGATGGCCGCGCCCTGGAGGCCGAGAGACCCATCGGACGGGGGACGGGGACCTAGCCCGGCCCAGTAGAACTAGGCAAGCAGGGCAGGATCCAAGGCGCCTGAGGGCAGGGGACCCAGGTCCGTTCCTCAGGGCTGTAGCCCCCCCCCCAATCGACCAGGTACTGAAGAGCAGCCAGCCAATGATGAGAATCCAGGAGCACCTGTACAGCAAAAGCGTCACCATCATCCAGGGGAATGGGGGGGGGGGGGTTCGTCACAGCCAGGGGGGGGGCTCGTCACGGCCGGGAGGGGGCTGCGGCAGGCTGGAACGCACCGGTTTCAAGAGGGACACATGAAATGACGGTGCTATGTGATAGAACGTCGGCAACTGCAAGCGACAGGTTACCGGCCCTAACTGGCGGAGGACGCGGAAAGGGCCCGTGTACTTCGGATGCAACTTACCAGAGATTCCGGAGCTAGGCGGAGATTCCGGGTAGACAGCCAGACTCAATACCCTGGGTGGAAAACAGGGCTGGGCCGGTGTTCCATTCCGCAGGTTGAGCAGAGCACATGAAATGCAGCATGTTTTTTCTTCTTCGAGGTTGGTTCCTTGAGCGAGCCGGTTCGACCGAGGATGGTAGGCCGAGGACACACTCAGGGACAGTTTCAGACGTGCACACGACGCTTGGAATACTCTGGGCCGTAAACTGGGGTCCTCGATCAGACACAATATCTTCCAGGAAGCCCATGATAGCGGAAGACCCAGCAAAACAACAGGTCCGCCAACTCTGAGGCGGTGGGTAGTTTAGACGGTGGGATTCGCAGACACATATTAGAGAAACGATCTACGAGGGTTAGAACGGCGGTGTAGCCCTGTGAGGGAGGCAACTGCCACACAGTCCATCGCTATATGGGACTGAGGACGTGGGGGGCCAGTTAAGGAGGGTGCAGTGGATGGAGCATTTTATATTGTAAAAATATCAGTAATGACAACAGACATAATTAGGATGGTAAATTCTTAATATATGAAATTTAAAAAATAAATCCTCTGGCATTTGCAGGTAAATTCCTAACATTATCTCCACATTATTAGTTTATCTAGTGTGTTCCTTATTCCCTGTTGCATCTTTCTGGAGGCTCTAATTACTTCTTACCAATTCTAATTGTGTACAGTATTTACACACAGTATATGTCTGAACGATCGCTGGTTATTTCCGTCCCTTCACCATTTTCACCACTTGAAGTGATGACATTCTGAACAGCGGCTTTCCGTTCTCTCTCATTTTTCTCTACCTGCAGTTTCTGCAAATCTGCAAAATTTTAAACACTTCCCCATCTTTACTCGTTTTCAGTTTACACGATGAAGTTAAGCTTGCAGTTACTCAGTTTACAATAGTCCAACGTAAAAGGTTGAAGTGTTTATTTTACTTCTAAAGTTTAAAATTAAGCCAGCTAGGTAGATTTTTTTTTTTTTTTTTTTGCACGTTAAATACGTTTTCCCTGCATGTAACAGCCATAACAAAATGGGTAGTTTCCTGATTCTAAGCTTAAGATGGTACAACTGTAAATAACCTCATGTAATTTGAAGCATTAACTACTGAATTCTTATTTCTCTTGCAGGAGACTGATGAACACTGACAGTTTATCAGATGTTTCTGAATACATAGAGATGCAGACTGCGCCAGATAGCGACGGAAGCTCCTCTGATGAGTCCAACCAAAGTACGTCCATTTCCTGTTGCTAAGAACTCCCAAAGCAGCCAAAGATTTCCTGAATTTTCTAGATAAAATGAACAGATTCACAATGAGCCTCCTAGGGCCAGAGCGTCTTCTCAATCGTTAGCCCAGGATTTCCCACGTTCAGAACATAGTGAAGAAAGTGCCTTTGCTTGCAAGTGCATCAGGGTGCCATCATCTCAAAGCCTACAGGGCAAATACACCAAGAAGCAGTACCGCTCATTTTGTGGAAAACTCTCTTCAAAAAAATCACAAGACATCTAGAATCTGCCCGTAGTCGTGAGAACGAAGTTGCAAAAGCTTTACGATTTTCAAAGAATTCAAGAGAACGTCGCATCCAGCTTAGCATTCTGAGGAAACGTGGCGATTTTACTCATAATATAGATAATGTTAGACATGGATCAGGAAACATGGTTACTTGTTATTGTCCTAGGAAGACCAAAAAAAAGCTAAAGATTATATACATTGCCTTCACTGTCCAGGTCTGTACTCTAAGGGCACTCTTTGGAAAGATTAAAAACTGTCCTCAAAATCCCAATCCAGATCCATTGAAAGGTGGGGCCCTGTGATTGTACCTTCGATCACAAAATTTGGGCAGAAACAAGATCATTGCTTGTATCTTACTTAGTATCCGTGAATAAAGTTACCGTCAATGTCCGTGCACTTTGTGACATCAGTACAAAGGATAAAAGTACACACCTCTTGTGTTCCTGATTTGGACTTCAAGACTTAGTAGGCCTTTCATGCAATTAGTATGGTGGTTTTAGGATGCAAGGAAGCTGTAAAAGGCAGACACCTTTGGACCGACGTCCAGTGGAAATTTGGCATCCAATTCTTGACATCTTTGCCAAGATTCCATTGAGGTCTGTGCAAATGTACATCAGCTCTCCACATTACCATTTCAACCAGAAGTTTCTGCATCCAGCGAGTGGAATCATTGTGCTGTGCGGCTTACAGTACGAGGCAACAAAATTGGCAGTTAAATGCTACAAATATATTGAAAATATTAAGGATGCCTGCCTGAAGTTGGTGGGGCAGCTGTATTCACATCTAGAATATGTCAGAAACTTTTACAAGTCAATGGGAATATCCCACATTTTACGGGCCGAGGACTTCTTTAATGTTCCTGCCTCGGACACCTCGTTTTCCAGCTATCCAGTCATTGTGCCCTTCCTTGGAGAGTCCTGATTGTGGGCTACTTGGTCCCACGTGACACTGGAGTACATTTCATCCTCTGATCAAGTTGCTCTTTTCCAATGCTGGCAAAGGAGGGTTTGCAGCATCATGGAAGGCATCCATCCCAACTTGAATCAGCGGTTGAGGAGGTCGTTTATGGCTATCCACTATATGCATTTGACTGCCACTACAGTACCTCTGTAGGAACTGGCAGCATAAGTCTTAGAAGTCTCACCCACTGTAAGGGCTTCCTAGGCCATTCCCCTTACCTGAAATCCCCCTCCACTGAAAACATCGTTTTGAGCCTCAGCCTAGGGTTGGGGCATAAGAGAATGAGAGGGAAAGGGGAGGTGGAATAAGAGGGACATAGGCTGGGGTAGACAAGGAAACACACGTGGACAAAGAGGTATAGTTTTATATTTTTCTGTTTTTATTGACATGCCTCAGACACAGAACAAATAAAACCGGTGCAAAAGGACCCAGGAGTGATGGCCAAAATAATAAACAAACCCAGCTACTGAGCGCAACCCAACTCAACTACGTGCAAAGAAGTTAAAGAACACAACACCAAAAACTACTCCTCTCTCCCTCTCCAAAACAGCATACACAAAACTCGCAAACAAAAATGGCAACCACTCCCTACGCACCTAACATACACACAAGAACCTACACAGAGCCAAGCGTCAGAATCTGACGGGCACGAATGTTGGGGTAAGGGTTTAGGGTTAGTGTTATTGCCCTTTCCATGCTTTCATATTTATGTAATTTCATATTCAAAATGGCTTCAGCTCATAAAAATTCTGACCAACAGTGATTCTATAAAAAATTTTTTTTTTTTAAATCACGAATATTGGGTCAGTCAATTAAAAAAAAAATAAAAAAAACAGTACAGTCCAGAATATAGCATAAACAGGGAAATTGTTGAAATGATGGCCTTTTGCATTATCCCTGGGGTCATCTTTGAGTAGAAAAGGCAGAATATCACAGTGATTGGTTGGATTTTAATAATAACAACAACTGATGCTTTATTGTCCCCGTGAGGAAATGGTCTTTACACCTCCCTGAACTTGCTCTTTGTACAGTAGGCTGTCTGCAAAGGGCAGCCACCTGTTAGGGCACCCAGGGAGCTAGGGCCTTGCTCAAGGACCCGGGAACGTACTGAGGCTGGGCTTCAACCGACAACCTTATGATTACAAGAACATAGGCTTAAGCCCACTCTTACAACACAAGGGGGCGCCACGTGTAACACAGAGGTCTGTTGGTGAGCGCCTGGTGGCCGGGCCTTAGCCTGTGGGGTCCAGCAAGGCAAAGCCCAAAAGAGGCACGTGGGACTGTCCCCAAGTGGGCCCACCACCCACAGGGGGAATGTCAGGGGTTTGGTGCATTGTGGATCGGGTGGCAGCCAAGGGAAGCCCTGGCGTTCCGATCCTGGACATGGAAAGTCACCTCTCAGGTGGGAAAAGAGCCTGAGCTTGTGGGTGAGGTTGAGAAATATCGGCTAGATATAGTCTTTCAATAGAATCTTCTGGAAAAAATTTGTATATAGAACCTTGAGAGTGCCATATATTAACCAAAACTATGGAACCTCTCTGAAGAGAGAACCGGGTGAAACAGAACCCCCATGGTGTGACAGTCATATCTCTTATTGTACCAGTGATCAGGGGAGAGCGCGAACGCAGTCCCCCACTACCAGAAATTATGCAGTCGAGATTCCCACATTTGGGGAATTCGCAGGGGTCAGCACAACCGGAGTGCAATGGTTGAGCCTCGCCCTGGGTGAACCACCTTCTTGATCATGGTATCTCCCCTGCCAGGTAAGTATGAGTTGCTCTCGCTTTCAGATGGCACGCCACTCCACAGCAAGTGTGTTTAGTTCACGGTTTTCCTTTCGTATGGGCAGATCTCGGCCTATAGAGAATCTGAACAAAGTATTCCCCAAAGCACTTTTGCTTTGCTGTATCTGTTGCCATGTGAGCTGTATCGTTTTCATTTTGCATGCTATCACCCCCTTCAGATGTCCCAGAATGCCTTGCACTTCAGAATCTGTGGAACCATCCAATCAGACAGAAAGAGGACTGTACCACGTTACCAGAAGTAAAAAGCCGAGGGACAGAGTATGGAACATGAAAAACACGTTCTGCTCTGGCTTAATTTTTACGCAAAACAATAACTTAAAATCAACCAGTTCCTACACTTGGATACCTTTAAAGTAATATCAAACCAACAAATACTGAACACAGGCATGCAAAATACTTTAGAAAACACATCTGTGGTTAACTGTATACCGCAATGAAAACTTATGTACCAGTGATGTCACTCCCCGTTCATTCCATTTTGTCAGCAAAGGATCCTAACGTCACCATTTTAAGTTTCATTTGACATGTGAATTACACGACTTGCATGGCAGAGAAATGCTGCTTTTCTTTCTTTGACGTAAAAAAATAAAATACACCTCGGGAAGTTCAGTAAGAGTACTTTTTCCCCCCAAGGCATTCAAATTTAAATTTTTACACAAGTAAGTTCTTTTCCCCCCCCAAGGTTCATCTCGGAAATGTCAATTTATCATAGTGAAATGAGTGTAATAAAACATTGACCCTTCAAATTGGTTCCCTTCATGAGAATCCCCCCAAAAGTGCAGAATTTAAAAAGAAAAAAAAAAAAAGTGAGCCTCAAAAATGCATATGGAAGGGGGTGACAGTCTCACTCAATTAGGGAGAAATACTTTTAAACGCGACCGAAAAAAAGATTTTATGATTAGGCAAAAACCGCAAGCAGCACACGCCTGACTGGATCAGAGCCAACATGTCTGCCATGTGGGCGTATTTCAAAATATCAGAGAGATTTGTATAGCAATTTGTAAATTCTGCTCTATTCACGAATTCAGGGTCTCGTACATCAGCAGTCATTTCTGATGCAGCTGCCAATATGTCTGAACACCTGGCATATTGAATAATCTAAAAGAGTCTTGGCTGCGTACTGCACCGATTATGAATTCCCGGTGACAGTCGCTTCACACCAGTGGGTCTTAAACGGAGAACATTCGCTCTCTTCTCACCCCCTTTGAGCAGCTACCTGAAGAGATCAGCTATGCTGATGCATCTGTAGCAGGAGTTTACCTTAAATATAGTACTCAAGTGACTTCTAAGCAAAGAGGTTGAAAGATTACGGAGTGAAAACAATGAAAAGTGCACTCAGGTCTCACGTTTTACCGAGATCCACTCGGATCCCTCGCACTTCGTCGAGACTGTACTCGACCTGCGTCATAAAGATCATTACTTAGATGTGGGGGGGGGGGGATAAAGCGAGGCGCACGAGAAATGATCCAGGCTGCGTTGGATACGGAGAAGCACACAGGACAGGAAAGGGAGCTCAGGAAAAAGACTGCTTGTCTATTTGCACAAGACGGTGGTCATGCAGCCTTGTTTGACATGTTTGATGAGAACGTCTAAGAGAGTATTCCAAATAACAGGTAGGCTACTCTGTTCCGACTTACTGTATATGTGACTGTCAGATTTTATTTTTCTGCTATGGGACAACAGATCTAGCAATTTCTTTCTTTTTTTTTTTTTTTTTTTTACAAAATGTTCATTCATGCATTAACCCTATTTAAATAATCTCTCACGTCTCAAAGCGAAGGTGATGGTTCAATACAAGCTCAACTGCTCACAAGGTAGATGGTTCTCTTTCAGAAGTCCCCATCCCCAGAAGTGATAACCCTCTTGCATACTGGAGGAACAACCAAAGGGCGCTTTCCTGACCTGGCAAAGATGGCACCTAAGTACTTGTCTGCTCCGTGGACAAGTACTGACAGGGAGAGAGTGTTCAGTGCTGCATCTCATGTTCTCCATGAGAAGAGGAACATACTTCACTGTGAAAGAGAAACTACTGTTCATGAAGAACAACCTGCCACTTTTCCTCAAGAAGTACACCAGGCTTATTTGGATTTATCCACTTATGCACATATGCATGTAATTCCTGGTGCATTTTTTTGTTGTTGAAGGCCTACGGCATTTGTTTTTATACACTTTTTTTGTAGTTATAGGCCTGTAGGCTATTCAGGAGTGGGGCCAGGTGAAACATTTACTTTAGAATATTTTATATTGTGCATTGTTGGGATGTCAGCATTTAGTGCTAAACATTTTCATAGTTTTGTAATTGATTATTTGAAGCATACATATTAATTTATGCAATTGCAATGCAATGATTTTATTTTTGAAACCACATCTTTCATAGGTGTTTGGGTTAATAGCTTAAGCAAAGGTTTGCTTAGGTATTGCCCATTTTCTTTAAAACAACTGCAGCCAATTTAGTTAAATTTAGTATCATAATTGCTCAAGTATTGATGATTAAATATTAAAAATGAGTACAAATAAACCTTAATGGTGCAGTTTAGAACCCTCTTTTTTAAAAATCAGAGAACCTTTAGAGTTCTTTCAATTGAATCCTCTGGAAAAAAAAAGAACCTTGAGAATGACATATAATCCCCAAACTAAGAAACCCTCTGCAGAGAGAACCGGGTAAAACAGCACCCCCCAAGGTGTGACACGGTCATATCTCTTATTGTACCAGTGATCAGGGGAGAGCGCGAACGCAGTCCCCCACTACCAGAAATTATGCAGTCGAGATTCCCACATTTGGGGAATTCGCAGGGGTCAGCACAACCGGAGTGCAATGGTTGAGCCTCGCCCTGGGTGAACCACCTTCTTGATCATGGTATCTCCCCTGCCAGGTAAGTATGAGTTGCTCTCGCTTTCAGATGGCACCCCACTCCACAGCAAGTGTGTTTAGTTCACGGTTTTCCTTTCGCATGGATCGATCTTAGCCTATAGTGATTCTGAACAAATTATTCCCCAAAGCACTTTCGCTTTGCTACATCTGTTGCCATGTGAGCTGTATTGTTTTTTGCATGCTATCGCCCCCTTCAGATGTCCCACAATGCCTTGCACTTCAGAATCTGTGGAACCATCCAATCAGACAGGAAGAGGACTGTACCACGTTACCAGAAGTAAAAAGGCGAGGGATGTTAGGGCACGAAACAGAAAAAAAAAAACGCACTCAACTCCGGCTTGAAAATGTATTTGATTAATATACTTTAAATCATACCTTTTTCACAATATCAGACTATTAAACGCTGAACACAGACATGCAAGATACCTTAGAAAACACATCTGTGGTTAATTGTATACCACAATGCAAGTGTAGTTTTTGACCCCTTGATAATCTCACTTTGCTTCTTGAAGTACGGATTCAAGCGGCAAATTACTGGAAGCCGCTCCCCCAGCGGTGTGGGTCAGTTTCCCTCCCCCAACGTGCTCTTTGTTACATCACGCCAGCTCTGCCTTTAAGAGGATGAGTTTCCCCTTTTGAATTAAGCATACATTCCTTTGCATGTACAAGGTGATTTTTTGTCCAGTGGGTGGCGCTGTCGGTAGCGCTGTTGTCGTACCCCTCTGGGGGTGACGGTTCGACTCCCACGCTTAGTCTACCTGCAAGTTACCGCTAGGAAACTCCCTTTAAGAGGCTATCATTGAGCGGTAGGCCAAGTCCTTTGCACACTGCTGACCATCAAAAGGTGAAACCTGCAGTGTTAGCCTGCTGCTATCTCAAGTGAGGAACAATAACATTACTGACAGGACAAACACCTGCTGAAACAACAAATAGTTATTTAAATTGTGGCCTGAAATGTCAAATGACTGACAACTGACACAGCTTTATATACTTAAATGACATGCAGTCAATGTCAGCCTCCGGTTTGGACTATGTCCAACTAGGCTTGGACAGAATTGAATTTCGTACCTTCACACTGTCCATACATGATACCGTGGAATATAAAATTTTGGTGGAATTTTAAAATGTTGACAGTAAAGTTCGCCTATTGGGGGATGGGGTCCCCACGATAAAAAAATGCTGTTGAAATTCAGGCAGTTACCAAACTCCCTATGGGAAGTTAGCGCATCACCACATTCTTCTGATTCGCACATTATTTCTGCTGAGAAACGTCTTTCTAAAAGCGTGTTCTGAGAAAACGTGAAATACATGTATATTATATTCGCAATTTGAAACGATGGAATCTCTTAATTCAGCGATTGCGATTTCAGTTTCCCGAAAGTATTTGAAAGAATAAATACATGCATTTGCTTACTGTCTGTAACAA
>JAABNY020000112.1:1564636-1575820 GCA_015164015.2 Brevimyrus niger | reverse complement strand
ATATCGGAGATTAGATTTCATACAGGGTTTACTATATATTTTTTTTATTTATCATAGCTTAAGATTAATTCATTCACTTTTAAAACAGTTGCTTGACTGTAAATAATATAAAAATTCTTCCTTCAGTATTTAAATGAACTTTTTTTTACTTGGAACTGCCTTTCGGAATGACCGTATCTATGCAGGTCTTCTGTATTACACAATCATCGGCCGACTTCATATCCAATGTAAAGACACGGGGGACTTGGTGTGCATCCCAGCTAGTGGAGTTACACCCTGGACGCCATGCCAAGCCAACGCAGGACACACAGTATGGGAAACCTAAAGCTGCGAGTTCGCCTAATTACACGCTTTTGGAGTGCCGGAGAGAACCTACGCGCCTCATAGAGATCATGCAAGCGCTACACGCGCGGAGCGGAGGTGGGCTTTGAACCCCCAACCCTACAGGTACAAAGCAGCGGCAGTCCTACCCGCAGAGACACCGTTCCGCCCTCTGTAGCCTTCTGTTTGTTAATTTAAGCATATGCCTGTGTCTCTTTGAAACACCCACGGAATTCACGGGGGTACTGGAAGAGAGAATGGGAGAAATATTCACTGCATTCAGTTTATCAACAAGTGACGGACAAAATCTTGTAAATTCGGAGTGACCGCTGGCTCAACCTCGGCTGCGAACATCGCGCCGATCGTTGTCAGGGTCGTTATTATAAAACGCCTATAAAGCGAAATCTGAAGCCATCCATCACGGAGGTTCCTGGCAAGCGTCTTCAATGAATGGGCAGATCGGCGAATTGGCAGACGGGAACGCGCGTACGAGAGAGATGGGCTCGTACTTTGATCAGCGTCTGTGCCCCCGTGCACGAGCCCGGAGGGAGAGGTGTGCGCGGCGTGTATAGAGGGGAGGCGCGCTACCAGCCCGCTGAAATAAGGGAAGGGAGAGACACTGCGATCACATACGGTGAGACCCCATTCTCAAATGAGTAAGCGCGCCTCCGTTCGGGGGAAGGTACGCGCTTGAGGGGCTGCGGTCCCATTGACTGTTCCGTCTCCCAGGCAGCAGGCAGCATCATCATCAGCAGCATCAGCAGCGCGGAAGGAAAACTGCACGGTCTCCGCCTTAAGCATCAGCCAGCGACCGAGCCCGAACACGGAGAAAGGGACAGCGCCGATCAGCCAACCCGATCAGGGCTCCCTCAAGCCTATATATCATCTCCTGGCGCTGAGATGCGCTGCCAGTAACTTGAGGTGGAGGGGAGAGGCGGACAGGCGGGGGGTGGGGGGGTGAGAGAGAGAAGAGAGAAAAGCCGAATAGAAACCAAAGCACGGCCGTGGGTGCCCGCAACCATGAAAGGCTTGCACTATAACAGAGAGCTGCGGCTCTGCCCGTGGACTATGTCGTGAGGAGTGCCTTTCGTCGCTCGGCTTTTGGTCACGAAAACGACACGCCAAGGAGGGGTAAAAAATGTCTGCCTCTGTGGGGCCCCAAGGCGGCCCTCGCCCACCCACCGCGCCGATGAGCATGCCCGATGTTCCGGACCTCAGTCACCTCACGGAGGAGGAAAGGAAAATAATAATGGCAGTGATGGTTCGACAGAAGGAGGAAGAGGATAAAGAAGAAGCCATGTTAAAGTAAGGGGAAGTCATTTCCGTTTGCACTGCCATTCAAAAACTGTTGTGTCTCTGTCCAAAAGGCAGGTTAGTTCCCATCCGCCATCATCTGAGGTATTTCTCCAATTTGTTAACAATTTCACCTGATTTCCACTGTGCCGATTACAACACACCCTTTGCTGTAACGATGGTCTGCTCAGACGCTCGGTGCATATCGTGAGTCGGTAACTTCCCAGGCTTAATGATTTCCGTAATGATTCAGTTAAATTAATACGGACACACAAGCCGGCTCAGCTCTGTGACAGCCCATGGTGACCCCTGAAAGGATTCCCTCGATTGTTAAATGCATCGCCGAACAGGGGTAAAGCGACACATGCGTGCACTTTAAATCCAGCCCCGACATACGTTTCACGGAGAAAGGCAAAGGCTCTGCTTGGTTGAGAAGGAGCGAGCTTTTGCCTAAAATGAAGAGAGTCGGATACAGTTACAGGTGTAACTTGGATATATCTGAAAAGAAGGGGTGTGACAGGGAAGGGGGGATGATCAAAAACAACAACAACAACAACAAAACAAAAGCAAACAATCAATAACAATCGATGCATTTGTCTCCCTCGATTACACTAATGGTTAGATTTCGCTACACCTCTTCATTCCCCCTGTATCCGACACGGAGCATGATGATCGTCGCGTCCTCTCTCATTACATCTCAGCACCGCTCCCCGAAGCAGCAGGTCTATCAATGTTGGGAAAATCCCCACAAATAGTGTTTTTGTTTTTGGGGCGGCTTTGTTTAGGCCACTGCGTCCCAAATCGTTTTGTTCTGCTGCACGGATATAGTGCATTTTTGTAATCAAATGCCCCGAAGTGGATGCCGTTTTCCTCCATCAAGGAGCGGGGTGTGGCTGATCGTTTCAGTCCGCCGTAGGCCAGCACTTCTCCGGTTAGACATGTGGAAAAGAGCGCTTAAAATGACGTTTATACAATACCCACCCGTTTCATTTTTCAAAGGATGATTAGATTTGGGATCGTTTCGAAAGCTTTTTTTTGTGATCGTTCGTGTCAGTGGCCGTTGTCCCCATCGTCGTGTTATACACACTTACAGTACTGTCTGGTGTCTTCCCGTCAGAAGCGGAAAATCGTTTTTCTTGGCATCGTGACCGAATGTGAAACTGCATTTAAACTCCTGGCATACGTTTTCAAATAAATACAGCAGAACGAAACGCATTTATTCAACTGCCAAAACAAAGCACACCGTTCAGGTGGTAAAGCATACGATAGGCTAACATTTATACAGATCCGATGTGTTTTGCGTTGTATTTCAGAAAGGGATGAAGTACTACGGTTTACTACCGAATCGATATTTTAACCATTTAGTGTTAATCAAGAGATTCAATTAAAATTTCGCTGAATTAATTTTCTTGGCAGTCATACCTTTGTATAGGTAAAACTTCCCATCTTAATAAGCTCGACGTGCAATAGCGTCACCAGCAGGAAATACCGTATTACTCCCATGGCTGAGCAACAGGATGTCAACTCGAACATATTGTTCTGTAAATATTATCTCTACACGTACATGTCGCAAATGATTAATAACAACGATGCTAGTATCGCGTTAAATACGCGTTATGCTGGATACGATTGTGCGTCCTTTATGAGGCATAATTATAATGCCTCTCGGATTGGTAATCGGCTTCATTAAGAGAAGAGGAAGGAAGGTAATTTTAAAGCATCGCGCTCCCTGCACACAACAGTACACAGACTTCAATATATAGTAGGGTACTATGAGAGGGCAAAATGGAATTTATGCAATTTCCTGTGGCCAAACTGCTGGCACCCGTTCGTGTGAGGGCAGGAGCTGGGATGTGCTCGAGTGTTACTCATCACCGCCCTCAGAAGTGTAGCTAACCGCGACTGCCCCGATAACCGCATGGCATGGGCGTCCGCGGTGTGGTCAAGGTTAAATTTGACTCCCGGCTGTTCCTGGCCGGCCGGTCAGTACGAAAGTCTTTCCTCAGCTGTCTGCAAGTAGCTTAAGTATTCTGCCATTCATGTATTGAAAACTGGCGATTTTTTTTTGTATTTATTTAGCCTTTAAACCTTTTGCCTGATCTGTAGCTATGGCTGCGTTCATTGTATACTCTCGTGCCCATGTTTGATGTCTGTACCCTCGTGCCCGCGTGATGGGTGTCTGCAGAGCCAGCCTTTCACACGGGCACTCAACGGAGAGCGTTGGTGGTTTCTGAGCCACTGCCAGTGGACGGGCCGGCGTCCGGGGGAGGGTTGTCCATTCCGGCTGTCGGCATACGTTAAGGGGTTTCATCTGGCATCTATGAAGACGCCTATCATCTTCCGATTGCCGTAGAGCAAAGAGGACAGATTTGGATGTATAAATCGGAAGTTTAAGACACTGATCGGGGAGGGGGTGTCTTCAAAGAAGCACCCCCTCTGTCCTCTGAGTGGCTGGGAAGACCAAGCAGCTGCTTCTGGGAGCTGGGAGGCTGGGCCTGATAAGTCATCTCACTTCCCTTTCATCTCCTCCCCTTAAGAGCATAGGCAGCTCTCCAGAGCTATTACCTGGCCCAGGTCTTGGGAGTGGGGTTAATGATTACCTGAACAGGAAGCTGAGGGGACCAGGCCCCAGCCAGCCTGGCCGTGGCCTCTCTCTCCTTGCTCGGCCCCAAAGCACAGAGGTGCTTCTTCCCCCTTCTCTTGGCTTCTGCAAAAGGTTCTGTCCTTACTGGGAGCTGGGAGGGAGCAAAAACACGGGCCGACTGTGGATCCCCCAGGACTAGATTGGGAAGCACAGCTCTAATACACTATCTGAGACAAAAATGAGAGGGAACTCCTGGTTTTCATGTAGACTCCCCTATCAAACATCATCTCACATATATGATGATGAGCAAATGTTACTTTAGGCTGTCTGCTCATGTCTGGTAGAAAGCTGGTGCTGTACCTCATCCCTACAGCATTAGTGATAACCAGGGCTGGGTTGGTTACCTTCTAATTCTGCATTCCCGGCTCTTTGTTGAGAGCCACACGGTTCCAATATGAACCCTACGTTTGCGTATTTTGTAGGTATCCGTGTGCTAACTGGCAGTGTTCCGTGGCTTTTGTCCGTGTTTGATTTGCAAGCATAGTGGCAAGGGCTTATACAGAGGTGGGACTCCAAGGGCACTACAGCCAGCTGAAAGCTGATTGGCTCCCTCCCCTGTCACTCACGGATGTAAATCCTATAACTGGCTAATGAAAGGGTTGGCGACTCTGTATAAATTGTGGCCCCTTATCATGCCCCTCACCTGAAAAAAAATCCTAGAATCATCCCTCGCAGAGCTTTTGCGACAAAGTACAGCGAGTCTGAGAGCTGAGTGCCTGGATAAGGGCATTTGGAAGGCCTTGGAGGTTCAGTGCCTTCTCCTTGTAACTCAGGGAAAGGCTGCAGATTTAATTGCAGGGCTACCCCAGTCTGTGAGGAAGGAGCTGCCGGGAGCAGCGGGGGTTGTCCGGGGGAGTTTTCTGTGCCTCGTGAACCGGGGTGCCATTGTCACATGGACGAGGAGGGGGTGGGGGGGTGAGAAAGCTTCAGTATGCGTGCCAGTGCACTGAGCCAGCAGCCCCCTTCACCTGCCTCCCCAGGCCCCAGAAGCAGGTGGCGGCTGACAGCGCCCCCCACAGGCTAAGAGGGGCATGTCCTGTCCTGTCAGAGGACAGCCACAAAAGGAAGGGCCCCCAGCCACATCAAAACTGGTGGTAATGGCCAGCTCCCCACCTGAAACGGTAGAGGTGACCAGTCAATGGAGGCTGTCCAGTGCAGCCCGAACTGCCCCCCACCATGAAAACCACACCCCTGTCCTGCAGTCCAGGAAGACTGTTGGCATTTGTCTAGTGGCATGAATTTCTGGAGAGAAGAGCCAACAAGCAGGATGATGGGGGCAAAATGCTTAAGGAAGTTACAGGAACCACTTCGCCAGACGCCCCCATGTCGGGCGGGTGCCTGCTCTGTTGGCATGAAGATGAGCACCAGCCGGCAGGTCCCCCTCACCCCCCACCCCCGCCCAATGCACTACCTGTTTCATTACTCATTCTTCATTACTGAGGTCAGACTGGCAAAGCAGGGCTGGACATCAATACTGAAGAATGTGACTACAATGTTTGAGTTCCCCTTAGGAACATGGGGACAGGACAGAATTGGGGGCGGGACTTAATATAGTAATGAATATGAGTAATTCAGTAATGAAATGATGGTGTGTGTGCCCCAGTTCCATAGTATGCTAGGACCCCGTCCAGGGCCCTGGGTGGTCAGAGCTGATAGGGGGCCGTGTTATGGAATAAAAAGGCTCCTAATTTAATAGGGACGATTTCCTCAGAGGTTTCGCACAGACATTCCCCCCTAACACCCCTGCATTAATGAACAAGTCCGAGTCCCCTTCAGCCGTTCTCCGGACATCTGAGGCAGATTGGAGTCAGAGCCAGCTGGGACTCGACGGGGGGTTAGAGGGATTACGTAGCGCTTTTTGTGACTCGTACAAACCCGCCTGTGAATGATCCATAAAACTGTCTCACCTGCAAGGAGCTTCTGTTGTAATTACTTGGAGTGTCATCATGTGAGACGTTGCTGGTGTTTATTCTTTGGCTTTGCATTGATTGATGACTTCAGGGTTACTTTTGTGACAGGCTCTCCACAAACCAAAACAAAAAGCTGAAGTACTTTGAATTTCAATCTTGGAAACACAAAAATGCTCTCTCAATGGTTGTACTCACAGTACCTGTTTGTGCTTTTATGACTTTTGATCAGTGATTCTGGCTTAGAGAAGGCACTGAGGCATTTATGGATACTCTGTAATTTTGGTTTATGAAGCAAAAAGGGTCTCAAGTTACCAGACACATGCCTGCCCTGTCCTGTGACACACAGTCTGGTTCCTTGTGCTCTGTGCCTCCTTGGCTCTCAGTGAGACCCAGTGATTTCTCCCTCGTGAGATCTACTTCTCACATGCCTAGTGGACCTCATCCTCTGCACACTCGCCTGAGTTACACACGCAGACCAACATTCGGATCACCAAGATGGCTTCTTTCTGTTCTCCTGTGAGCCGTCTACTCCTCCTCAGCCATCCTTCATCATGAAGCCCATATCTCCCTGTTCTGCGCAAACTCCAGTCCTCCCCGCGTTCCTCTGTTTCCCAGCAGAGGAGCACCGCAGTGACAATAAGGTTCTGCTTGTGGACCCCTCAGCAGGTTGGGGAGTGGCCTCTATCGAGACTCCGCCCCTTATTGGTTCTCGAGTGCCGCCTGCTCTAGTCACATGTTGGTGGCTGATGGATCCTTCCCTGCTCCCTGTTTCTACATGAAGATGCAGAACATCAGCGTTCTGCCATGGGGGACCCATCCTGCTACCGTAAAAGCACCAGAGCGTCTGCAGATCCTGAGGACAGGCCCAAGAGCACACTTACTCTCACCAGGGGCCCACTTGACTTCCACTCATGGATCAAGGTGTGTAGGGGTCGGACACAGCGGGCTTTAGAAAGGTGCAGAATTAGAGACGGGGCTGTCGATGTTCCCCCAGGGGCTGCTGGGATAGCCCATGTGACTCTGAGCTTCTCATAGTAGAGGGGCTGTCGGCAGCCAGGGAGCATCATTAGGAAGGTGTCTCCTGAAAGTGCTCCCGAAGTCTAGGAAGCACCCCCCACCTACTTCAGTTGAAGGTCAGGAGTCCCCTTTGGGGCTAGGCTCGTGTTCAGCTCCGTGGTCCTGGGTCAGAAACACCTCTCTTACACTGGCTCCTTGGGACGCTCTTTGTTTGCAAACACTACTCTACCAACGAAAAAGTAGGTCTGTTCCCAGAGCAGTGTAGCAGGACAGGGGAGGGGAGCCTGACCAAGGCTGGCGTGTGAGGCTGAGAAATTCACAGCGTTGTGCGCGGGAACTGCCGGGCCGAGCTGATGCAAGAGGGCAAACCCGGTATAGCTGTAATTCACGTTTAGATGCCAGGTCACGTTAGCTGTGTGTTTTGTGCTCGGTTTCCATGGTGCTGAAACGCTTTCCTGGATATGTTCAGAATGCAGAGGGGAGGAATGATACTCTCTCTCTCTCTCTCTCTCTCACACACACACTCACACACACACAGGTTTGTGAGGACTCTTCATTCATTTCTATGGGGAAAACTCTAATCCCAACAATGACGACCTTAACCCCTGCCCAGCTCTAACCTTAGCCACAAGTAAGCAAACAAAACATTTTTAGTTTTTTTAATTGGATTTACAGATCTTTGTGGGAACCTGAAAAATGGTCCCCACAATGTCAAAATAACAGGCTTTTATCACATTCTGGGGGCCATTTGGTCCTCGCAACGTAATATAAACATAATCCATATACATACACAGAGATTAGGTATCTATATCTTTGTGGAGACATTTCATTAATTTCTACAGGAAAAACTTTTTTCACAACATTTTGACCTCAACCCCTACCAGCCCTTTCCTCCTGTTCCTCTGTGTTATCACATTGTGGGGACAGATGTACAGGCACACACACTGCTTTCGATGGGGTCCCAGGCCTTGTGTTTCCACATGGAGGGCAATGACGTAGAGGCACCTGCTACTCTGACACGAGTAGACATCTGGGACTCTTTGTCTATTGGAGAGTACATGCCTTAATATGGAGAACTGTGAACCAGCTTCAAAACAGAGGCGTGAAACAAGCATCTGTCTGCAGATCTGGACAGGCTGTCCTATATCCCTATTGCGCCAAACCAGCCAAGCTAGCAAAATAAAAAAAAAATGCCTGCTTGCATCATCCTGGGGGTGGGGGTCTTAGTGTGGTTGGGCAGGGCTTTGGGTGTGGCCTGTGACTGGGTGTGACCTGGGACTGGGTGTGGCCTGGGACTGGGTGTGGCCTGTGACTGGGTGTGGCCTGGGACTGGGTGTGGCCTGTGACTGGGTGTGGCCTGTGACTGGGTGTGGACCCACCAGTTGCTGGACTCACTGCTATATTGCATTGCTTGGACTTATATTTCTCAAGCTGGTTAAGCTGCTTTTTACCATTTTGGCCCAGTATATACCACCACAGGCTTAAGTCACTTAGTTGTGCCACGTTGCACCCAGCAACAGCCTAAAAATACCCCTGGCAGTACATAGGTGCCCGCCAGTAGCCCTTAGACATCTGCTAAGAGGGACGTCGGACGGGCATAGATACCCTGGCAGATTCAAGGGACCCAGCACTACATAAAGGCCTCAAAACAGGGGCCACTTGCGTGGCAGAATCTACCAAAGGGAACGCATTGAATTTCTAGCTAGCGATCCTGTTAGTTGTCCAAAAAAGTTCACTTGTAGCCCTCAAAGATCTACTAGCTGGGCCTAGAGTGTCTTTAAGCTGCTCTTAAACAGCTGCTAGCCGTGCAATAACATTCACCAGCCGCCCGGAAATGAGCACTGAAAAAACACTGCCGCTGCATGTGGCTGTGGTGTCGGGGCCCCTCCGAGGGCTTACATGGAAGAAGGCAGACGATATCAGGAAAATGACGTTATGCTCAGCTCCCCGGAAGGCGGGGGGGTGTCAGGAACGCTCCCAGCCCAGAACAGCTACATCACCTGCACCTGTTACTATCTTTAGAGTCACTCAGGTGTAGCTTCACCTTCAGGCCCTGGAGACGCGCAGCTCGGAGTCGCAGGGTTTCTCTCGGACACAGTGCGCCGCTTCCGCACGCCGCTTCCGCACGCCGCTACCGCACGCCGCTTCCGCACGCCGCTTCCGCACGCCGCCACATATTTACGTGGGGTGTCTGTCAGCACAGATAAACGCCCCCCCCCCGGCAGAGATGGGGGCTTCAAGGTATCAGGGAGGCAACAACAAAAAAAAAAAATTAACGCTGAATTATGGATCAGGGCTGAAAATAGATTCACACTCTGAAGCAGTTCCTGAAATATTTAAATGTACAGTTTGCTGGCTCCTGTTGACGCCCCATTTCTATTTTAAATTCATTCCAGCCCCCTTTTTTGGCTGTTAAATTGCAATCTGTTAATTAGCAATCCCTATCAGTATCTCGGCAGTGTGTGTGTGTGTGTGTGTGTGTGTGTGTGAGTGAGTGTGTGTGTAGATCTGCCTTTGAGTCTTTGAGTGCCTCTAAATGGGCATTGCAGTCACAGGGGAAGTGGATTTGTTTCTGTTTGAGGTTCAGAATCTGGATGAAGCGAGGATTCGGTCTCTTCGCCCCACAGAGGGATGCAGAGTTTCTCTGCGAGTGCAGCCAGAGACCGGCTCTGTGTTGCAGGGCTCAATGTGAATATCCCCAGTTTGCTGCGCTGTATTTAAAAGCCGATTCTGTTGTTTATAATATTACAGTTATGCTTTTAATGAGTGCGGCTGTTACGCAGCCGAGTGTGTCTGGAGCATCTGGCGGAGAAGTTTGCTCTCCGTATGGAGGGCTCCGCCCAAACCCCCCCCCCCTCAGGAAAGCAGGAGAGTCCCACCTGTCGTTCCAGCTTTGCACTCCGCTTTGGCCGCCTCCCGCCTTGATTCTTGTACCCTCTACTTTGAAAAGTTTCTCTTTCCCTTCAGTTTTTTTTTCACGTGTGACTTTTGGATGGCGCTGGAGCCGGTGAGGGACTGCTAACGAGTACGCCTCCGCCGCTGCGGGGGAATGCTGGTGCTGCCACTTGTCGGGATCACCCCCCCCCACAAGTCCCTGATCTGGGGCAATTCTGGGCTATTTTGTGGTGTGGAGCATAAGAGGGGCCATAATACATACAGAGGGCCCAACCTTTTTCGTTAGCCAATGATATGTTTGGAATTGGTGAGTGACAAGGGAGGGGCATTCCAGCAACCAATCAGCTTTCAGCTGGGGGGCAATGCCCCAGTGGCCCCGCCTCTGAGTCTGTGACATGTGACTCTGCTGGTATACCCAGCCTGAGTCCCCCACACCTACCGACTCCTCTCTCACTTATTTGTTTAAACGATTCAGGTTTAATGTTGAATTATTGCCATTGTCGCCATCACTAGCGAGTGGCTCTAATTGGTCAGTCAGATCATTAGGACACACACTTCACAACAATCACTGTTGGTGTTTAAACACATTGCCCTCCGTGATGGATTTACCCAGGTGCTACCCTGGGGAGGGGGGTTACCAGGGTTCGAATTGTGTCAGACGGCCCGGAGGGCAGTCTGACTATGACCTGAAATTACAACAAGGACATGGATCTTCCATCTTTACAGTGGGACCTACTTCTTATGGGATGTGTCTGGGTCCCTGTGAGGGGGCTGGCTCGGTCGTGTGGGTAGACGACACGTTTGGATCTGCAGCAGGGAACCCCTGGCCATCCATAGGCCCGCCTGGGGTCTTATCACATCCCTGCTCGGCATCGCAGGCTTGTGGAAGATGGAGGCGGAGCCTCAGACCTGGGCGTGGCCCAGGACGCAGTGGGTGTGGGATCACTGCGTATCAGGAGGAGCTGAAGAAGATCTCTGGGAACTCGCCAGATTGAAATTCGGCGTTGGGCTTGTATTGTCTAAAAATATCTCATTTTTAAGTAGTGGGAGATATCTAGGTCACCGTCTGAGAGACACGCTACTCCTCCTCATGCGCATGATGAA
>JAABNY020000112.1:1479183-1491584 GCA_015164015.2 Brevimyrus niger | reverse complement strand
TTGTCTGTGTGAGGCCGGAATTAAAACTATAACCCAGGCTCAGCAAAACGTCTCTATAATGTAAACTGCTGGACAACGTACAGCTTGGTCTTTATAAATAAGTACTTCTGTTTGTTGTCTGCTTGGTGACAAAGAAATGGCGTGTTGTACGATCGTGTTACCTTAAGCAAATATATCAAAGTGTAACCGAAGCGTAATTCGGATTGATATAATCAAGAAACGCTTCACCCTGAAGAATTATTTCTTTGGCATGAGCGGTTTTTTTGTCAACCTGTGTGACATGGTACGCGCACACCAGGAGCAGGCCGCAGGACTCTGCTTCGCTCTCCTGTGACCTTATTCAAATCTCCGTGTCATTTAAGTCGCTGGGGTGTTGGCGGCGTTGCGTTTAGATTTTATCTGATTTGTGGCCAGAAGCAGACGATGCTGTTTTGGTGCAGTGGGTGAAAAGGAACAAAACACTTTTCTTTGCAGGAGCACCTGTTCAGAAAAAGAAAAAAGCCGTTTCAGCCATGCATGCAGCGCGAAAAGCTTGAGAAACAGGCTGGTGCCTGGTGATCTATCCATATCTACACTGTGAGGAAAAAAGGGTGCAGCCCTGGTACAAGCAACATTAATGTAGCCCTCAGTGGTACAAAAATGTTCTCCAGAGTCTATTTCTGTACCTAAAATTAGATTAAAAGTTATATTTGCTAACAGTTATGGTACAATTGGCAGACCCGGGGAAAAGTAATTGGTCCGGCTAAATATACATTCTGGTATAATCACAGTATACATTTATGTGACACTTTTATATCTGACACCTGAAACCAGGGCTGGACTGGATGGTCAAAAGTGTGCAAATACTCAACATAGAAAACTATTACAAGACTTATTCAGTCAGACTTAAAACATGCATGATAATATTAGCCTATGGAGTTAAGTGTCATCTGTATACAAAATTACAGTTTACTTTTACTTGTACTGTGTGTGTATGAGAGAGAGAGAATTGCCTTTATAGCCTTCATTTTCAAATAATGCTATGAGTAGATTTGGTGTCCAACTTAGTATTTTAGCTTGCCATAAAGTTGCAGTTTGCAGGTGTTACAGCTTACAGTTATTATCATGTAATATTAGTATAAAACTCTGCTTTGCTGAAATGTCTGATTTATCATTGATGGGTAACCAGAGAAATAACACTAGTGAAATTAACATTCCCCTCTCTCTCTCTCTCTCTCTCTCTCTCTCTCTCTCTCTCTCTCTGTTTTTAGTCAAGTCAGATTGTTGAAACAGGAGTGGAGTCGTCACAGGGCAAAATATATGGGCAATTGGAATTGTGACACTGTGGTCATCTCTCCCAAGATTAATCTCTGAGTAGTGAAAGAGCATATTGATTTTTTTAACGTGTTTACTCTCTTCCTTGTGGACTGCTACCCTTTATTTAAATTTTTGAAATCACACAACGTGCACATATATCCTCTGGTATGTCATGTGCTTTTGCATATCGTATAAATAATCATAGTGGGCCGCCATAACCGAAAAAGCCAGGGCCATTTTTTGGTCCCAGTCCAGCCCTGCCTGAAACTAAGCTTCTTAAAACAAACTTGACTGATTTGAAAACTTGGATGTTTATTAATGAGATGTTGGAAGCTCCCTGCAGATACAGCATCTCCTTGATCAAGATTGTGTGCACTGATGGTATGACAGTGAGTGGTATGTTTCCCAAATCCTGTGTTTTTTTTATTCTATCTTATTAGACTGCTAAAATAACTGGAAAAAAGAAACACAAAATGACATTTGAAATGCACCGGACCGTCGAAAGATTCTGTTCTTCAACAACACCTAGTTACTTTGTTATACTTTACAATTACTTGTCACAGGGGCTGTGCCCTTAGGGGTCTGCCAGTTGTACCCAAGCTGTAGGTAAATGTACCTTTTAAGGCAGGGAAAGGGAATCTGAGGAATAGTTTTTCTGTACCTTGAAAACGAACCAGAGCCCTTCTTTCTGACTGTAGATCGGTGTGTCATTATCACCCGAAAGTAGATTTCCAGACCACTTCCACTGGGTCGCATTCAGTGTGTGGTTTAAAAACAAAAATTGAGAACCACTGATTTAGATTATTTGTAGATTTAATTTGGTTATACAACAGGTTATCCCTGCTAAATAATCCTCAGTGGGATTATACCATCCAAGCGTAGCAGGTACAAGTCTTGAACCATTACAGTACCAGTCAGACTGGCTGTTCCTTTACAGGCTGAAGAGCCGTTTGTTCACGTGGAGAAAGAGTTCTCACACGGTTCCCAAGTTAAGAAATTATTAAGATAAGTGTAATAGGGTATCGATAATGATCTATTATCATCAGTAACTATTTAAAAAGGCTAATGTTTTTATGCGGGGAGAAACCAAACATTTTTACAACACTTGCTGATTCCAACCATTGTTTCACTTGCTACAAGTTTTTATGTCTTTCGTGGTAATAAAGAGATTTGTTTCATAATATTTTGAGCTATTCTAAGCTGAGTACAATCTGTCTGACCTGCGAAACCTGGAAAGCCATATTTATCCATTTGAACAAAAAAAAACCTTTACACAGTACTCTTCAGAATACTGTAAGCTGCCATTTACAGCCGTCATTTTTGGTTCCATTCCCAGTCGGGTTGCCCGCGTATGAGACCAAGTTGTGAAGTAACCAAGGAGCCGAACGGGTAGCATTAATTTAATTCGGTTCTGATTACTTATATGTTATAGGCCGTCTTACTGTCTGTACAAATGTGTCTGTGCGATGTCATCACTGAAAATACAGTTAACTGTAAAAGTTTATAGTGTGATTTGGTTTAATAAGAGACAGCTTATCCAAAGGGATATGAGAACAGTCGATCGTCAAAATAACGCTTAATGGTTTTATGTGGTATTAGAGTCATATATGCATTGCAATAACGGATAATACCAAAGTATGCCATGTAGCCTAAACTATTTAAAAAATAAATGTATTTTACAATATAAAATTATTTTAGTTCAATATGCATGCTTAATGTTAAAATACGTGCATGATATATAGGCCTTATATTTTCTCTGGTTGTCGCCACATGCTTATGCGTGAGATAGCGATTAACAAGTATAGGTACCTTTTCGCTCAGTCCGTGTTGGCATAGACTAGTGATTAAACAGATGACGATCATACTGTAAGGCAGTATCACCATTTACAATACGGTAGCATGGGTTTTCATGCCTGATCAATGACGGGATTTTTCAGAAAGGAAACCTTGTTGTACATTACCGAGCGCGGGGCACCAACACGTTGAAACCAACGCACATTCTTTACACCGTCAATTTACATTATACAGACCACTGTTAACACGTCGAGCAGAAAAAAATGTGACATGGAAATAGACGTAGCTACGGACGCACGACTATATTTTCAGTTTCTCTTAGACGTAAGCATTTATGTCGCATAAAGGTTCATTTCTTGAGGGCCGGTTTCCTATATATGAACATGTGACTCAAAAATGTGCAACAGAGTCGCCCGCAAAACAGCAAGCTGCCTCATATCAGAAGCAAACTGCAAAACTGAGAAAATCATTTCAGATATCGCTGTAGGAAGAAAGCGCCTCAAACTTGCTCGTAAAACTGAGATCAGAGGAGCCGGGCTGCGCAGCGTCAGCTGCCTTTTGAAACATTTCAGTTCTGAAGTTGTGCGCGCCGGCCAGAAGCGGCAGATCTGCGCACAGACACCCTTTTCCGTAATCTCATCTCATTCTTCTTTAGCGTTTCTGCTGGTGTGCGTTGTTTTTTTTTAACCAGTTTCTCAAGTGTGCGGACACCAGCCACAGTGACTGGCTGCCACTGTATTTTATTTCGGTGCCTATCACGTGGTCCAGTGACAGAAGCTCGCTGTCGGAATGGGGGAACTATAAGAAAGACTTTAAGTGAAAGCACTAAAAACATTATTTAACTGAAAGAAGGAAGGCGATTTCAGCCGAACAGGGAGAAATCAGAAAACTGAACAAGCACTGGCTTCTTCGAAAATGGACGCGTCTCTGAGAGTTTAATGCGCATGGATGATTCATATTTCCATTTAAGTCTGCCTAAGATTGGTGCTTCTTCTGGATGTAAGTACAGCGTAATCGTAGAAAAATCTTTGTGGCAGACAGACATTTGTTTCGTTGTTATACGTCACGAATATTCGGTCAACTCCAGAATGGAAACTTAATTTTTCTTACAATATTTTACCACACATTGAAAGGCGTGTATGGTATTTTGTACGAAGCTCGTGGTCGGAGATCGCGATGACCAAGTAAAGACAAACTGGCGTATTGTAATTCACATTTATGATTAAAATAATGAAATAGCACGAACACACAACTGGTGTGATGCTGTGGAGGTTTTAGTGCAATATCGGTGCCTTTGCCAATGACGGTTCTTGAATTCCGCTGAACAATTTACAAAACAAGGAAATGGAGCGCGCGAACATCTGCAGAAGACCAGTGTGACAGCGTTTGCATATTACTGCACTCGCACATTTTAGGATTTTTAAGATGCATTCTGTTTTTATTTATTCATTTTTCCCGATCCATTAATAAAAGGTGTAAGAGAAAGACTCTTAAAATCAGCAATGGGGTCGTTTGGATTGAAAGCAACAGCTTGCACTTAGCTCAAGTATTCAAGTTGATGTAGCAATTCCTCAGTAAGGCGTATCGGGGGTGAAGGAAGTAAGCTGTGTGGACAAGATCCTCACAGGACTTGGCACACCCTCCCCTTACCAAATATCTACCCCGAAGATAGTGACACTGGCCCAAACCTCCATCTAAACCCTGTGTCTCAGATGGGCACAACATAATCAACATTTATCTATGGCTTCCTGCAACCGTCGGAGCCATTCAGTGAACTGATGAGCCAAATCAGAGTGATCGCTGTGCTTAATTAAAAGCGAACGGTGCTTTATTTTTTACAACCTATATGACTTTGCTTTATCTCGCGGCTGGAGGCAATAACTGATTAATATTATTTTTGAATTATCTACACGATCCTATCCTGTTCAATCATAATTATATGTGCATGACCGGGGATCCCGCAGCGCACTCCCGGCCCCAGGTGGTGATGCCATGCCCCGCAACCACAGCGGAGATGAAGGCGGCTCTGGCCTCTGGATGAAGAATTCGCCGGGGCATCGCGCTGCTGGAGGCTATGCCTTGAAAGATGTGGAGTCCGGCCGAAGGATGAACAGGGCGAGGGACGGCCCGGTGTCGGCCGGACTTGCTTCGACGACAGGTGCGGAGAACCAGAGCGGAAAGCAGGGGGCCCGTCTGAGCCTGCTGGGGAAGCCGCTCATCTACAGCGCGCAGGGTGGCCGCAGAAATGTGCGCTACCGGAGGCTGCAAAACTACCTGTACAACGTGCTGGAGAGACCCCGCGGCTGGGCTTTCGTGTACCATGCATTCGTGTGAGTACCTTGAATGATGATCACTGCGCAAATAAATGCAAGTAAATAAACAAATGATCGCCGAGTAAAGAAGTGTAAATGCGCGGGACTTGCACCGTATCAAATCAACCTGTTGCTGTATATTCTGTCAGTATCAATCTCCCAATTGCGCATGATTTATTCGCGCTCAATACGTAGACTTAGTCTACTTTAATTCAAGAATGTGGCTTCAGACTTTTAGCCCAGCGTTTTAGCCTCTAAACATACTTTGGCATGTTAAGTTATTTCCAGCTCTTGGGGCTGAGAAAAATCCTCCACCAAGCGTGAGAAACCGAGCCCTGTCATCACAGCAGACTTTCACTAAGATTGTTTGTTTTTTGCAGCTTTTGGGTGGTGCATCACAGAGAAATTAAACCCCATTTTAGTGGAATTGTAGTCATTTTGGAATCACTAAGAATAACAAGTGTTGAAATTAATACGAAATAAATCAGTTTATTACAATGATAGTTATATTGGAAACACTATATGTTGGAGCCGGCGAATGTGTGTCTGAACGGCGGTCTCGACATCGCTATTTGACTTGCAGAGCGATCACTTCCACCACACATGAGCAAAGCTATCTGGTTAATCATTAATCAGCTTTTTATACGCAAAATGTGATTTAACTTCATTTATTGGATGATTTTCTTCCTGTAGTGAGCGCGGTCTTTTTGAAAGAAAATTACATAGAGGTTCAAATGCCTGGTTAATACAAAATAATTGGAAAAAGGTTGCATTTATTTATTACCAACGAATTAAGTCATTAAGTTGGTTATTAGTTCTATTCTGAATGCAAGTTGGTAACCGCAGTTAATTACGCTTGGTACGGTCACAGTGGGTGGTTAAGGTTACGTAGCTGTATTTCTTCCTTGTTTTATTGGAACACATCAGAAAGGCAGTGTGAAGTAATTTTGTTTTCGGACATAAACATTTATTTGATGAGTATAAAAGTCATATTATAGACAAGTTTATACCAGCAGGAGCAGTTGTTCCTAATTAGAGATTGCATGATGTGGTGAGACTTCGGTATTTTAAATTTTGTATTTAGTTTTTTTTGGAGGGGGGTTATCTTGACTTGTGCGCATGTAACGGAGTGGTTGATTGGCTATGACGTAACAAGGTGTTTGTTTCTATGACAACTGGACAGTATGTAACGGTATGGCTGAGTGGTCATGATGTAACATGGTGATTGTTTCTATGACAACGGGGCAGTATGCTTTCATGGGGGCCCAAATCGTTAGCAATGCCCCTGGTTGTGGTGTGCGAACTCAAGCAACGTGGACCTGGCCTCTGTTAGCTTCTGGAATGGTGTGATAACAGAAGTAAAAGCGGAAGTGGTAGCCGTCGATTGCGAAGTGTTATAACAAGGCGGTGCTCCCGCACGTTGTTCTCAAGGTTGCCTGTGTACCTTTGTGTGGCCTAATGGATGTGGAGTAATTCGGGGCCACGTGGGGTCTGAGGGCTGGGCTGTGTTGATCACCTCTGTCTCTCGGTGTCTCCGCCTTTCTCATGGCCGGAAAATGCTGATGTGACCTTGTGATTCCTAGAATGTAACATCCAACAGATGATACCGGATCAGTTTAATGTGAACATCTGGTCCCATTCAGAAGCAAACTAGCCTATTCAATTCAGTTGTTAAAGGTCACCAGCATCATCATCCAGTTAAAACTTCATAATGGGCCACAGATCTGACGTGTCTTCATGAACATGATTGCAACACTTCAGGCTTTCACAAAACTCCTCGTGGTTACAGAAAACGAGCAGTTGCTTCCACGAATGTCATCGAATTGAACAGTAAAGAGTCTAGTCAACACACATCTCGTTATAAAAAAAACAAACCAGTACTGCCACCTGTTGAGAAAAAATATAGTCCTGGGACTTCACTGACAATTTGTGTTTGATTTGTTCAGTCAGGGATTTTTTTTTTATTATTGAAGCCTTATCTGTTGACAAGATTAGTCATTTCTGTTTGAGGTCCATGGCAATGAATTTTTATTTTGAGATTTTTGAGTCTATTTCAGATAAATATAAATGCAAATTTAATAAATGTCCTATACATGCAAAAAGCCCTCAGACTTCAGCTATAAATGAGATGGGGAAATAAAATGAGGAATATTGAAATGACATAATATATCAGGGTGTTTTTTAAAATCCTTTCATTTTTTGTGAATGGTTTAAGAGAAAAAATGTACTATCGACATAAAATAATAAGTTTTGCCAGTTCCAATAATACTTTAAAGGCTGAATTTTGAAGATTCGTGTGAGTTTGGGAGATGAAATATTCCCATAATGCACCTGTGGTTCTACAGGTGTTTATGTCTTGCTGTTCTTCTTATTGAATGTTTTTAATAATATTGGTAATATGCACTGTATAAATTAGAGTTAATTTTTTTTTCATCTCTGTATTTCTTTGGCTGTGTGTTGCCAGTTAATAGATTTTTTTATCCCTTCAGAACATCCATGTTTTTCATGAGCTCCACTGTTGGCTATGACCGTTGGAAGCATTTCATTGCTAATTTTATACAGGCTACTGATATTTTAAATACGTTTATTTAACTGCTATTTATTTGTGTGGGGTTTTATTTTCCTCACCAGCGCACAGAGACTTATCACAACTGTGCATAGAGTAAGCAGTTAGAGAAGGTGTGGATAGATACGTTTCTTACTAAGCTAACTCCTAATTGTTGGTTCACGCCAGAACAATAATTGTATTTGTGTGAGTTGCATTTCAGCAGATGGCTTTGGGAAACGGCCGCAGCTATGGTTTGATGATTTGCATGTTTTTGAACATTGGTTCTGTGCAGGGAAGACTATAGCCAAGGGCCCCCGTGTTACCCATGTTGCAGGGGAAGTGAAACGATCATCTGTTTTCTTGGTAGGGGGGCCCTCCCAAATAAAGCTTTGCCTGGGGCATCTGGCTGTGAGTGATGGGTTTTTTGTTTAATTTTTTTTTGGTTTTTGTCCAGCATTGTGTTTTAAACCCCTCGCCCGTTTTTCAGCTTATTAAAACTGATTTCATATCATATAAAGTGCAAATTTATCATGCTATTTTATAGTATACTATTGTTATGTAAGATTATATACAATTGCACTGTACAAGAAGTGGATAGTTCAGGTTCAGAAAGTAAAAATCGCTACCAAGATTTTGTTTCAACCAACCCCTTGAGTACTCAAGTACCCCTGTGCCTCTTTATAACTCAGCTGCTGGGTTGAAATAAAATCTCGGTCTGGATTTCTACTTTCTGGACCCGAACTATCCATCTCTGCGCTGTGCAAATAGTCTGGTATCATGGACAGGCAGTCATGACATTCTTTAACAATTGGTGCAGCCAGATGACACGGCAGGAGGTGCTGTTTGTTAATCTGTATATATTAGCATATAAAAATGGGAAGTGAACAGCTGAAGATTAAGGTTATGTACTTTTGTGAGGTCGAAGAATAGAGTATGAGATATAGCAGAGTTTGAGACGTTAGCAGAGCATTGAATTATTCTGCATAGCGGAACATTTTTATAATGGTCAGTCGGTGCAATGCTTCAGGTCCTGAAGCTCTGCTAACGACGGGAATGGGCAGCGTTTGTACAGTGTAACAGCCAGCAGCAGGAGCTGCTCTCTCACTGACGTAATGGGTCTGTGGGCTGGGCTTTGCAGTGGGGCAGTGCGTGGCCCAGCTGGGTAGGATGCAGCGTCTGCAACTGGAAGGTTACTAACTCAAACCCCTGGATCACTGGTGTGATTCCACCGTCGGGCTCTTGAGCAGGGCCATTAATCACCAGTTGTTCTTAAAGAAAAATCCTGATTGCTCCCCCCCCCCATCCCCTCCCCACCATTAAAAATATGTTGCTTGGATAGAAGCCTCTGCTAATGTACAGATCATAACTATGGAGATTTAGGGGTTAAAAGAAACTGCGGAGAAATAATGTTGTGAAGAAACTTTGCTTGATAAAATACAAAATAAATCCCCAGATGAGGCCTTGATGGGACCTGGACTGAAATAACCTTTAAAAATCAAAACTTTTCTGCTGGAGAATTTTCTGTGGGCCCCAACATTCTGACCCCTTCACCCCCCCACCCGTGTCCTCCTCTGCAGAGTAAGCTTAGGCACTAATGATGTCCGCGGCCGACGTGGCGCCCCCAGGCTTTCGCGTTTGAGCCCGCAGGGTAGCCAAAAGGACACAGCGGAAGACACTGCTGGGTGGGAAGGGATGCTGCCCCTAGTACCTGATTAGGAAGGGAAGATGAAGGTACTAAGCTTAGCCCTTCTTATGTATGAGGGAGAGGTCAGTGCACTGTCAGTGGGTGGCAGAAGATGTATGCAATAGGAAAACACTCAATTCATATATGTAGAATAACATATATGTCATTATATATGGAATAATATATATGTTTTGATCAAAGGGATACGTCACTATAGATAATGGGCAAACTAGAATCTCCAGTTCACCTCATCCTGCATTTGACCTGTGGACAGGCATTCCACGCAAACTCAGGGAAAGCTTACAGATGGCCCACACACCACGAGCAGGATTCAAACCCACAACCTACCGAGCGACTTGATTATTTAACTTAAGAAAGACAGTGTACCATTATCCTTTAGCAATAATTTATTTATTACACAGTAAGTAGTCTTTCACATTAGAAATACTGGTTCATCTATCCATCCATTCTTCAGCTGCCTGCTTGAGGTTCCTCTTGCGGCCGCCTTGACCTTGCCAATTCAGGGCACCCTAAGTTACACGTCCAGTGACCCGTGACACTTCCTCACTGGGCCGTTCAGACTCTTAGCCACTGACCCCTTTACCACAGAGCGCGGCACAAAGGCAGCGCTAACGAGGGCCGTCAGGTCGAGGCACGGCCGCCTCGGCTTTGTGGCGCAGAGGCGGAAGAGGCCAGCTGACCTTTAGCGAGCCTTTGGAGGCCCCCACCGCAAGAGCGGCCTTTTTTATCAAAGGCAGCCGGCGCAGAAAGATCTGCAACATCCGCTATTTCTCACGACAGTGAGAGGGAAAGTCGTGTCTGTTTAATTACATGTTTTTTCTCTGCTCTGAGAAGTTTCATGTGGAGGAGAACAGATCAGAATGGAGGGGGGGCGGTTGTCCAAAATTAAATGCTCGCCTCTGTGCCCATTTTAATAACTGAGTGTGGGTGCTCTATACAACACTGATGGGAACCTGTTCTAATCCACCTCAGCCCTGCAGCAGAGATAAGCTTTCAGGCTCCAACCCCCCCCCCCCCCCACACACACACAGCTGAGTCTCTGTTTCACTCTGTATATCTTATAATTGAACAATGTGTAGAAAACGTCTCGACCATCCTGAACGTTTTCACAAAGCAGGAAAGCTAAGTAGAGAATTTCGGCACCAAAAATCAGAAAACGTGGAACGAGACGGGCGAGCTTTGGAAAGGCCGCCTCCCACATCCTGCAGCGTGACGGGGGTTATTTTGGCCTGAACTTTAGCACGGTTTCGGTGTGCCGTGTGGCCCGGCGGGGTGCGCTAAAGCGGGCTTTTGTATGGGCCGCCGTGGGGACCTCACATCACTGCTCCCCCCCCCCCATCCCTTCCAACAGTGCTGGTATTCAGCTTACCTTGGGATTAAGGCACCCTTATCCGCACAAGTATGTCGGATGCAGGAAGGAGCCAGTAAACGGATATGCGCTCGTGCTGGTAGTTTCAAGACCTGCCAGGAGGGGGCGCTCCTCAGCGGGGACTGATCTCATCCGCCCACTTCCCTCACTTTGCCAGACGACCCGATGACTGACATCTAAAAAGTTCCATTAGCCTTTCACAAACCCAAGTTAGTTTTTCTTTGTGCAACACAACGGTCAGGATGTCTACAGACCAGGGGGTAGTCATGAATGAGGGGTGCAGCCATTTCAGGAGGGAGAACCAGTCATGTGACAGGGTTTCAGGTAAATTGATATGTCCTGTTCATTCTGTCCTCAGAAACCTGACTGGATCTACGAAGACGCCGATTTCATTATCATTTGTCCTTCTTTCTTTTCACATTTCCCCTGTCATTCCGGTACCCTACTCACCCCCTTCTGAAAGGTGCTGTTCCCTGCCCTCTCTTCAGCCTGTCCTCCATCCCCACCAGAGCGGCGGTAGGGAACCCAGCGCATCTTAGCATGGAACCGGAAAATAAGCTGCGCAAGGTTTGCACCACACAGGGCCCCCAATCGGCAGGCATGCATGTTGTCGTCGCAGTTCGTTCATCCTGCTGTGACACAGTCCCTCATTGACCCCCTGGGGGCTGGAGGGGGCTTTGTTGTTCCTCAGTATGCCACTGGTCACGTGACGGTACGTGGGCTGCTGGTCGCGGTCTCAGTGCTGCTCTTCTTTCCGCGTTGCAGATCTGCGGGAGACGCGGTGGTTGAATCGGGCTGGACTGGCACGTAATGGAACATCGGACTGGGACTGCATGGTGTTATGATCCTTGATGCAGGGCAGTCTTAAGCTGCATATCTGCAGTGCGCTTGAACCTTCCTGGGGTTCTGCGCCAATATGCGGTTGTTATAACAAGTTCTTACTGCACGCCGTTACTGCACGTCATACTGCGCCGTTACAGCGCGTTGTTCCAGTGCATCGTTAAAGCGGGTAATTGCTGTGCGTCATTACAGCACATTGTCACTTCACATCATTACATGGTGTCATTACAGCACTGTTACAGCACATTGTTACAGTGTATCGGTACAGTGTTTCAACACTGCACATCGTTACAGTATGAGGTTACTGCATGTCATCACAGCGTAATGTAACTGTGCAATACTGCGGCGGAATAGGCTGTTCTGACGCACCCATGCCAAGAGGCTGCCAGTCTCAGCCCCACCACAGCCTGGTGCACCTGCTAATTATGCTTCTTAAAATAGGGAGGCAGTCGCACTCTATCTCTCGAACTCCCTCTCCCCGGCCCCCCCCCCCCCCCTCCCCCCCCCCCCGGCCCCCCCCCTCTGCGTTGTTCCTCC